>JAPCYS010000303.1:0-62592 GCA_028641055.1 Alopecurus myosuroides | reverse complement strand
ACCCTGCGGCCCGCACCTCTCTCCTCTCGCTGACACGCTGGCCCCGCAGATGACGCAAGCCGTGATGTCATCGTGACGACGACGATGTTCTTGACGTCCGCGCCCCGGACTTCACCGCCGTGTCTGACGCGCAGATCGACTTCCGTGCCCCCTTCCGCACGTCCCCACGCCTATATAGGGCGCAACCCTCGAATTCCGCGCCCTCCTCGAAATGCTAGGACGATGCGGCCGTAGATCGATCTCATCCGTCGCCGGCCGCCATTGCCGCGCCGCCACAGGTGTACCCGTCACCGCCGTTGGATGCTCGAGGGGAAGAGTCGCTATGGCGAGGAGATTCGTGGAGAGGAGCCGCAGCAGGAGAGCCCGTTTCCCTGCCCGGAGAACGCCGGGAGCCACCACCGCCATCGGAGCTTTGCAGCTCTGGAGAGCACTGCGCCATCGATTGGAGGCACGCCGAGCCACGCCAGCGCCATGAGAAGAACCCCCGCGACGCGCTACGTCCGCCGGAGTCCTCAGAATCGTCGGAGGAGCATGGGAGTGGCCGCGCCATCAACGGCAGGGAGTCGCGCCGCCGTCATTTTCGTCTCCGGCGACCCCCGGAGAGCAGCTGGCCGGATCTGCCCGCGGCCGTCCGATCTGCATCGGACGTACCAGAACATAACCGAAGAGGTACGCAACCCCACCCGTTAGATCTCGATCTAACGATCGGGATGGTTTCACTAATCCACGTCAGCGTAGCACAGTCAGCACTGAGTCAGCCCCATGTCAGCCGACCTATCCAGTTAGAATGCGCCACGTGGCTCAGATGAATTTCTGTTTTATCCGGAATAGAATTAAGCTGTCAGTTTTGCAGAAAAGTCCCTCGAATTTAGAATCATCGTAGTTTTTTAACCGTAGATCCAAATTAAGCAAACTTAGACTTTTTGAAAAGCCCTGAACACGTAGAATCGTTTAGAACTGTCAAAATTTAATTTTGACAAACTTAAATTTGTTCAAACTTAAATATGATTGTTTGGTGATTTTTGGCATAGTTTAAATTATATAAATCCAATTTTTGCAAATAAAATATTTTTGGAGACCTTAGGATGTGTACTAATAGTCCCTTGCGTCCAAAATAATTTTTGGCTCAGTTAAAATGGTTTTGGTTGTTATATACTCATTTGACTATTTCTGACTTAGTTTATTTTCTGTAATTATTTTCAATATGTTTTCTCTACCAAATTTGTGCTCAGGACTAACCTTAGACCAGAGAGACCAAAACCAAATCCCTTAGAATATTTAAGTTATTTTTCCTAGTTGGCCCTCCTAGTTGAAAACCACTAAGTCTGGAGTAGTGAAAAGCCATGGAGATGATACTACAATTACTCGAAGATTTTCAACATGAAGCAAGAAGACAAATGAAGGACTTAGCCAAGAAAATAGACTTCAGAAGCATCTCCAAAGAAGTAGAAGCACTTAGAAGAAAATCAAGAAGACAAGAAGACCAGCCACATCTCTCTTTTTCTCTAAGTCTTTTCTCCCCTTCTTTTCTGTTCTCTTAGACTTTGTGCTATGGCTAAGTTAGATGAAGACCAGCCCTAGTTGTACCAAAACCAACAAGTGTTAGAAGATTCAAGGAAGACACCACACCAAGGAGGAAGCTACAAAGGAGCATGAAGATTTTCCAAGACCAATCATGTCACGACCTAGGATTTGTTTCAAGTTGTCTAAGACTTAGAATTAGTTTCTCAAGTGAGATGAGAAATTTTCACCAAGATATAAACAAGAAGCCAACTTCAACTCAAGAATAATACTCTCCCAGAAGATGAACAAGATGAAGATTTTTACAAGTCCTTTTAGGGGAACTCTAACAATCTCTACTCCCTCTCTTATTCTCTATGACTAAGTACCTAGATACTAGACTTATACTTTAGATGTTTTCATCCACTCAATAAGGAGGTCTACAAGACATTTGAAAGCGTAAAGACTTAGACATCAGAAGCCACTCAAGAAGATGGAAGAAGGATTTGGAGAAAACAAGACAAAAATTGATTTGATCTTTGTGTGATCTTTTGATAAAAAACTAGCCCTTAGTCACAAAGGGAAAAACCACTAACAAAAATTTCTTAGTTCTCTTTGTGTATTGAAACAACAAGTTTTCCTTTTGCATATTAGAGTAAAGGTGATAATCCTTAGTGAAACTTTTGTTCAATAAGTTTGGAATCCTCAAGACACAATAGCCATTTGCCATACACTAAACCCAAATAAAATAATTTCTTTGTAGAATAATTTGTTGTGTTAAGTTTGTTGGTTGTTATACTTTGTTGTTTTGCTTGTGATTGTTTGTTTATTGTTGTTTACTTGTGTTGTTTAGATTGTACGGAGAGAACGTTCCATTTTGTAAAGAGAAGGTGATTGTTCTTCACCAACTTCAAAGGCAAGTAACACACCATCAAATCTCCCATATTTTTACTATGCATTACTAGTGATTTTGAGTAGTATGCATGATAGGGAATTTTTACTAAGTTATTATTATGCTATGCAAAATCCCAAGTAGTGTGTAGCAATCTCTTAGACTTGTTATTATGGAGACTTAGTACTTAGTAGATGCTTAGCATTGCTACAAACTTGTTTTACTTAATGTTGTGGAAAAATTCTAAGTATAACAATCAATGAAACACCTGGGTGGATTGGTAATTGCTTGGATTATGTTGAGTGGCTACCCAGGGCCATGTCCATGGTGGTTGTCACCTGGGTCACTCCTAGGGCCATGGATGTGGTGGTTGTCACCTGAGGGTACACTTGTGGTTTGCCACCCAGGAACAAAGAGATTACTAAGTCCCTCTAAGTTTAGTAGCTTTCCGTGCAGCCCTTTGACATATGGGCTCTGTCTTGATCAACTAAGTTGTGAGAGTTCAGCCTTGCTTGACATGAAGATGTAGCAGAATTATAGGTGGAACGGGTCTTGCTGGATGGGTTGAATTCTTGCTTCTGAAAGATCTCGTCTCAATTCTCTCCTTTCCATGATGCACTCCGCGTGTATAGGATGTTTGGGCTAATTGAAGACAAAGGGTGAAAGTGCACAACCTCTGCAGAGTTAGAAACTATGATCATAGCCGTGTCCCGGTAATGGACGACTTCGAGCAGCTGGACAAGGATGGATAGAAGAATCTCCTCATCTTTTCTGAATGAATTAAAACATGGTAGAAACCTTTTACTAGAGCACATGGTGTGTCTATCCCTCTGTGCTACCTTATCAAACTTCATGGTGTGTCTACCCATGATGCCTTTACCAAACTACATGGTGTGTCTACCCATGTTGGTTTTCAATGATTTATCAAATATAGTACAAAACTGGCTTTATGCAAACTTAGCCAAAACTCCACTCGGCCAAATATGCATGTAGTATTAGTCTTGCCATTTATATCCACCATAGTGTTACTTGCCAATACATTAAATTGTATTGACTCTCTTGTGGCTGCATATTCCATATTGCAGATGAATCTGAAGACGAGTGAGGTTTCGTTCAGGATCTCGAGTCTATCGCCAACATGTTTTTGCCTGTGGCACATGAACAAGATGGGCTCAATGTTGTACTATATTTTCCGTTGTAGTTCTGTTTTCTGCTAGTCTTCTAAGACTATGCAAGTTATAATACTATTTTATAAAGACTGGATCATGCAATGTAATAGAATTTGATGCATTTGCATGATATTTCATTTTGTACTGTGGTGCTAGCATTTGATCCAGGGACTAGCACAATAACACAGGTGCCCTTACATTACTTAAATGTGGGAACGCTACAAGAAATTTACCACTAGGGCTTTTAGGATAACTGTACTAGTTCCTAGACACTAGCTCCAATAGAAGTTTACATGCATCTCCTGGTGAAATGCCTTCATTTAATTCAATATCATTTCATTCTTGTGTTGTACTCAAATATAATTTAGATTAGATTATTGAAACTCAATTTTTTAATGCCTACAGATATAATCTGTTCACAAGGTTGATCAGACCTTGTAGCCAAATTATTCTTATATGACACCAAACACTTGGATTTGAACATGTTGCTAGTTTTCTTCCCTATCTTGGTTTCCTTCTTTATTTATTCTTTTGCAGTCTTTGTCATGCAGGAATGCACACATAGAGGTTTAGGAAGATCACATGCAATGCTCAGGGTTGAGTGATAGTTTGAGAATATTTGTTTCTTCTTTTAGATACTTCCTTTATGGTTGATGAGATATGTACATATTCCATAAATGTTTTAATATCAATTATTTTATCATTTCCCACCTGTAGGGTTTGAATTGATGCTTGTTTGTATTAGTTGTGTTCTATTGAACCATGAGCATTCACTTATAAAGGTTCACTTAAGAGTTATGAGATGATTTATAAAGGTGTTGCATGAATGGATTGATAACTTAAAAAACATAGAATCTTTGTTGATGAGATTATTCAATTATGCATTACTAACTTGTGGAAGTAAGATCGTCAATTGTGTGGTTTGGATACTCACCCCTCTATGAGCTCTATGTACCTAGTTGATTTCTCCCAACTCACTTATTTACTTGTGGTTAAGGTTGTTGAGAGTTAGTGCTGGTCATAACCAAATCTAGTTTGAATAATCAAATGATTTGGTTTATAAGATACTTGTTATAAAGATCACTCCAAAATGTACTCTTGACCAGATGACCTAAACCTATTTCATCATCAAGAGAAACATTGGTCACTTTACTTCGTTTAAATTTTCGCGCCAAAATTTCCCGTATTTTTATATGCATGCTTTGAAAATGAATAAATTAGATTTCGATCATCACAACTCTCTAAACATTGGGATGTTACAAACTACAAAAAAGTAATCAACACCGGGAGGGAGATCCCAATGAATAGCACAAGTTACAACCCTAGATGTTACTATGAGATGAGATGTGATGAAGGGTATGATGGTCCTGGTGGTGGAGATTATGTTGATGACGACCCCGATGATCCTTGCATGATAACGGTGACAATTTCCCCCTCATGGAGAGAGTTTCTCTTGTTGAATTCTGCCCGTCGGAGACATCTCTTCTCTCTATGTCGTTTCCGCCCCAAGACGGCAATGGAAAAATTATGTGAAGTGCCGCTCGAAGGAATTAGGTCGCGTGGAATAAGTAAGCCAAAGGGGAGCTTGGGGAGTAGGGCCACACCACCAGGCGACTGGTGGGCGCACCTGGGGGTGGACCCGCACCCCCTACACATAATGGCTGTCAGTCCCTCCTCCGCGTGATTTTTGGCAGCCTCCGATGATCTCTCTGGAAAGTGCATTTTCTGAGTTTTTCTCGGTTTATTGAATTTTGGAAGTGGGTCCACCTGACGGAGCCTTTTCTTGTTGTTTCTTGACTCTTACAGATGAATCCTAGAAACTGCAAAACATACGAAATAGGAAAAAAAATGACATAAGTATTGCATCCTAATATGAAATGTATCAATGAATAAGGACAAATTATGATATAAAACCGTGATGAAAATGGACATAGCAATGCACCTTCCCTAAAAATTGAATTTAACCCCTTCAGTCAAAAGATTGGGTTGTGGCTAAGAGAACTTGGAAAATCCTTAATGAAACGTCTGTAGAATCCTGCATGTTCAAGAAATCTTCTTATAATATTAACATTTACGGGATAAGGTAGTTTATCTATAGAATCAATTTTTTGCATTATAAACTTCTATTCCTCTGCTTGGTACCTTGTGACCGAGCACAATACCTTCGGTTACCATGAAGTGACACTTTTCCCAATTTAATACAATATTTGTATCTTTGTAGCGTTGCAAAACTTTCTCAAGATTGTGGAGCCAATTACGAAAAGTTGCACCACAGATAGAAAATTTGACCATGAACAATTCCATAATTTCCTCAATAAAATCAGAAGATATTGCAGTAATGCTTCTTATAAAAGTAGCTGGTGCATTGCATAAATAAAAAGGCATTCTACGATTAGCATGGGTAATGCTGGGACACGTGAATGTCGTTTTCTCCTTGTCATTGGGATAAACTTCTATGTGTGAAAAAACTAGAACATTGATCTAAATAACAAAATTAAGAATTACTAGCTAACCTTTCTAACATTTGATCAATGAAAGGTAAATGATTATGGTCCTTTAGAGTCTCCTTATTCGGCTTCGTGAAATCAATACACATTATATATCCAACTATAGTTCTAGCGGGAATAATTTCATTGTTCTTATTTGGAACCACTGTGAATCCTCCTTTCTTAGGAACACGATGAACATGACTAACCCATCTACTATATTTTATAGGGTAAAAAATACGAACTTTGAATAAACAAATTACCTCTTTTATTACCACTTCCTTCATCGTTGGATTCAACTTTCGTTGGTGTTCAATGACAGGTTTTCTCCTTCTTCCATATGTATTATGATGGACGGATTAACCTCTTGGGTGGCCAATCTTCACAAATTGACCAAGAACACGAAGAACGTATGATGAACACGATGAACACGAGAGGGGAATCGAGGGAAAATCAAGAGGGAAAACAGGGGAAATCGAGGGGAGATAACTAGTAAGAACTGAAGAACCCAAAGCCTCGAAGGCCTCCTACGAAACAATCGATCCAACCGAACTCACCTTTTCAGAAATCGCTTCACACCCATGGCCGGTTCACCACGCCAATAGAACCTCAAGGATTAGTTGAGGAAGATTGGGAAGTCCTTAACTGAATCCCAAGGGTAAAGGATAGGTAGCTTGGTGAATCTTGATACGATCCTAGATACAAATCATAGGAGTAGCCTTGATACGGTTCTAGATACAAATCATAGGAGTAGCCTCACAAGAGGGGTACAAGAGCAAAGCTCAAATGTCTAAATTCATCTCTAACCCTAGATCTAGCTCGAGAAAGTCCTTTTATAGCCAAGGGGTTTGGTGGAGATTGAAAAGGGGAGAAAATCCCTCTTTTGCGTTTCTTCAGGGCAGCCGGCCTGGGAGCCCAGCCTGGCCGGCTCTTTAGGCCGGGGTGGGAGTCGTTGCGAGGCCGGCCTGGGTGCTGGTGCGCCGGCCTGGGGCCGGGGTGGGAGCGGGGGGAGGCCGTCCTGGGGTTGAGGTGGAGGCGCGGGGAAGCCCGCCTGGGGGCCGGCCGCTTCAGAAGGCCTCCCGGCCTGGCGTGTGGAGGAGCCAGCCCGAGGCCGGGGTGGAGGCCGGCTTCTTCGGTCGGGGGCCTGGCCTGGAGGGGAAGGGGAGCCAGCCTGGCCGGGGTTTGAGGCCGGCCTCCCTGATTTTCTTCCTTCTTCTCCTTCTCGACTTCTTCCTCGATGTAGTCTTCTTGGACTTCTTCCACATCTTCTTGGGCATCGTCTTGGGGCTCTATGGTGGGGTCAAAGCTGAGCACACATAGGGCATTTCCATGAGGTAGCGCACCATTCACCAAATCATCAAAGGCATAGAGAGAGAGGGTTGAGTTCACCTTATCGTGCAATTCCTTTGCTCGTGATCTTGTCATTGGTCCACTTGGTGGAATGGGGTGTGTTGCATCATCTCCCCCCCTTGAAAAGGAGTCTACCTCTACTCGTGGTCTTCCTCGTCACTTGGGTATCCATGGAAGGGAGACAGATCCTTGACGTTGAAGGAGTTGTGGATGAGGTACTTGGATTGCGTCAAGTCGAGCTTGTAAGCATTGTTGTTGATGCGCTTGATGATCTTGAAAGGTCCATCACCTCTTGGCTTGAGCTTGGAATCGCTCTCTTGTGGGAAACGGTCTTTGTGCAAGTGTAGCCAAACGAGGTCGCCTTCTTGGAACACCATGGGCTTCTTGTTCTTGTTCATCATGGATGCTTGTTGCTCGGAGTGCTTCTCAAGCGTAGCTCTTATGGATTCATGGAGCTTCTTGACGTAGTCGATGCGCTTGTCAATGTCCATGTTCTCTTGCTCGTGTAAAGGTAAAGGTAGAATGTCGAGAGCGGTGTTGGGGTTGAAGTCGTAGACGATCTCGAAGGGGCTTCTCTTTGTAGCTTGGTGTAGTGCTCGATTCTAGGTGAACTCGGCATGGGGGGTGCATTCCTCCCAATTATTGAGGTTGGGATTGATCAATGCCCATAGGAGTGAAGAGAGCATGTGATTCACCACTTCGGTTTGTCCATCCGTTTGTGGGTGGTAGGCGGTGGAGAATAATAGCTTGTCGTCGAGCTTGTCCATCAAAATCTTCCAAAAGTAGGATGTGAATTTGACATCGTGATCCGACACAATTGACATGGGCACACCATGTAGACGCACAATTTCCCTGAAAAACAAGGTGGCAACATGTGAATCATCGCCCATTTGATTGCATGGAATAAAATGTGCCATATTAGAGAAACAATCAACAATGACAAAGATTGAATCCATGTTTGTTTTAGTGTGTGGTAGTCCTAATACAAAGTCCATGCTAATGTCACTCCAAGGTGTGTGCGGTATAGGCAATGGTAAGTAAAGACCATGAGGGTTGGAAATAGACTTAGCTCGGAGACATGTAGGACATCGCTTGATGAGTCTTTCAACTTGGTGCCTCATCTTAGGCCAAAAATAGTGGTTGGAGAGCATGGCGTAGGTCTTGTCCCTTCCAAAATGTCCCATGAGTCCTCCTTCATGTGATTCCTTTAATAACAACAAACAGAGAGAGGACTCTGGAATACACAATTTGTTAGCTTTAAACAAAAACCCTTTGTGGAGATAATAGTCATCAAAACCTCGACTGGGCAAGAATTTCTAAAAAACGGGCCAAAGAAAGCATCGGAAGCATATAAGTCTTTAACTTCACCCAAACCAATCACATTAATTTCAAGGCGGGTAAGAAGACACTCTTTTCTAGACAAAGCATCCGCTACAACATTTTCTTTACCTTTCTTGTACTTAATGACATAAGGAAAAGATTCTATGAATTCTATCCATTTAGAATGCCTTTTGTTCAAATTAACTTGGCTTTTCAAGTATTTCAAGGATTGATGATCGGAATGAATAACAAATTCTTTGGGCCAAAGATAGTGTTGCCAAACTTCTAAGACTCTAACCAAAGCAAATAGTTCTGTGTCATAAATTGGGTAATTGAGTCTAGCACCATCTAATTATTTATTATGATAAGCAACGGGACGTCCATTTTGCATAAGAACGCCACCAATGCCTATTCCACTAGCATCACATTCAATCTCAAAGGTTTCTCAAAATCAGGTAAGACAAGCAAGCGAGCTTCGGTCAAACATTTCTTGAGGGTGTCAAAAGATTTTTGTTGCGCATTGCCCCAAACAAATGGTACGTTTTTCTCTATAAGCTCATTTTAAGGGCAAGCAATTGTGGAAAAATCCTTTACAAAGCGGTGATAGAAACCGGCAAGGCCATGAAAATGCCTTATCTCACCGACGGAAGTAGGGTTAGGCCAATTTCTAATTTCCTTGACTTTCTTGTTGTCGACTTTAATTCCATTTGAAGAAATCACAAAGCCCAAGAAAACAAGCTTGTTGATGCAAAAATTACATTTGGAAAGATTGGCAAAAAGTTTTGCTTTGCGAAGAGCCAACAAGACTTGAGAAATATGATCAAGGTGGTCCTTCAAATATTTGCTATATATAAGGATGTCGTCAAAATAAACCACGACAAATTTGCCAATGAAAGGGCGTAAGACTTCATTCATAAGACACATGAAAGTTGAAGGAGCATTTGAGGGACTAAAGGGCATGACAAGCCATTCATACAAACCAAGTTTTGTTTTGAAAAATGTTTTCCATTCATCTCCTATGCTCATGCGAATTTGGTGATAACCACTTTAAAGGTCAATTTTGGAAAAGATAGTAGAACCACTTAATTCATCAAGAATATCATCGAGCCTGGGAATAGGATGTCTATATCTAAAGGTGATAGCATTTATAGGGCGACAATCCATGCACATGCGAGAAGTATCATCTTGCTTAGGGACAAGGATAACCGGAACGACACAAGGGCTAAGATATTCGCGGATGAAACCTTTCTCAAATAGTTCTTGGATTTGTTGCTCAATCTCGTTAGTCTCCTCGAGGTTGGTGCGGTAGGGAGCATGTTTTGGGAGTGGCGCACCCAGAATGAGGTCAATACGGTGCTCGATTCCACGTAGGGGAGGTAGGCCCGGTGGTAGTTCTTCGGGAAACACTTCCTCAAATTCCTGCAACAAAGGAAACAAAGATGGAGGAAAGCTTGTTATGGCGTTAGTTTCAAGTGCTTCCCCTTTGCACACGAGAAAAAGTGAAGGATGGATGGGTCATCTCGTAACTCTCGTGTCTCCCTTTTGGTGGCAAGTAAGGCAAGGCCTTTGGGAACACTCGAACTTTTTCCACTCATATTTGGCTTGTGGAGCTCACTCTCTTTGAGATGGACCACTCTCTCGCCACTCATCTCACAAGATTTGGGATCTTCTTGTTTGTGTGCAAGGGTCTTGGCATTGTCGGCGATCACTTGGCTAGGAGACACGCGACAGAGCACAAATGTCTTGTTATTCCACTTGAAGCTATAGTGGTTTGTACGCCCGTCATGAATAGCACTCTTGTCATATTTCCAAGGTCGTCCCCGAAGAAGATAACACACGGTCATAGGCACAACTTCACACTCAACCGTGTCTTCATAGGGGCCAATCTTGAATTGTACGGAGGCCTGATGTCTACGGACGCTTCTATTCTTGTAGACAGTGTTGGGCCTCCAAGTAAAGAGGTTTGTAGAACAGCAGCAAGTTTCCCTTAAGTGGATCACCCAAGGTTTATCGAACTCAGGGAGGTAGAGGTCAAAGATATCCCTCTCAAGCAACCCTGCAATTAAGATACAAGAAGTCTCTTGTGTCCCCAACACACCCAATTACTTGTGAGGTATATAGGTGCACTAGTTCGGCGAAGAGATAGTGAATTGCGAGTACTATGGATGATTATAAGTAATAATAGAAATCTGAAATAAATATGGCAGTAAGAAAACATGTAGCAGAACAGGCGGAAAAACGTGTTTCAATGCTTGGAAACAAGTCCTAGGGATACTACTTTCACTAGTGGACACTCTCAACAATGATCACATAATTGAATTAATAAATACCATCTCTTCACTATGCTACTCCAAACAACTCTCCGGTCGAATAACAACACCAATCCATGCGTAGAGCTTTAACAACACTCCTTAGAGTAAGCACTTCCCCAACTAAGTAACCCCCACGCTATCACCATGGGACCCAGATGATTCCATGAAAACACCACAATTTCATAGGGTTATCCAACACAAAATATAAATATAATGCTAAACCACACGGTGCACACACTGTCACCTTTACACCGTGATCAAAGTATTTATGGATATCTCATAACAAAAACCACTTGAGTAGCATAATAGATGAAGAATAATATCTACGAATTCAACTAGATTACAAAGCTCACGATCACATATAGATCACACCATGGGAGAGAGAGCTGAAACACATAGCTACCGGTAGAACCCTTGGACCTGGGGGAGAACTACTCCCTCCTCATCATAGGAGACAACAAAGGCGATGGAGATGGGGGGCACTTCCCGTTCCCGGCAGGGTGACAGAACAGAGATCTTTCCCTCGAAACTTGTCGTCATCGGCGGCGGAGCTACGGATGTATTTTCTGGAAAAGGTCGATTCTTTTAGGGTTTTCCCTCGGAGGAGTATAAATAGGCGAAAGGGCGATGCGGAGGGGTGGCCATGGGTCCCACACCACCACGTGGTGCCACCAGGGGACCCGTGCCACCCCATGGTGTGGCCACCCTGTGGCTCCCCTACGGGGCTCTTCAGGACTTCCTGGACCCTCCGGGATTTCTAAGACTTTCGGGATTCGAATTTTCCAATTTCGAGAATATTTCTAGAACAACTTTTCTGAAACTAAAAACATGGAACTGGCTCTCTGGCATCTCTTCAATAGGATAGTCCGGAAAACGTAAGAAAACCTAGGAAAACATACGGAAAACATGTACCAATTGGCATAATATCAACATGGAACATCAGAAATTATAGATACGTTGGAGACGTATCAAGCATCCCCAAGCGTAGTTCCTACTCGTCCTCGAGTAGGTAAATGATAAAACTAAATAATTTCTGAGGTGACATGCTACCACACAATCTTTATCATAATATGTAAAGTAGAGCATGTAAACTAGGATCAAATGAACTAAAGTTGTGATCTATATTTGATATCAACAAGTAATGCATAAACAAATAAGAAGAAAGAAGCAAAACTTTTAATGAATAAATACTAAAAGACTATCAACCGTGCAAAGTTTATTAGAGATGATTTAAGCTTTCAAGAACAACAATATCATGCACGTCAAACGATCTTCACAACCCCTATTAGGATCAAGTCAAGCTTTCGACACGATGCAATGCTTGAAGCTTAAACTATTTGCGCACTAAAAACAAGCAAGTGTTCTGCGTTGGTCCCTGGCATCGGGATGTTATGGCAAAGAGAACATTATGGGGGGTTTGAAAGGTCAATGGAAGAAAGGCTCACAAAGCTGAAAGTGGTCATTAGACAAGAGAAAGTCTTACAACCGAAGCTATGCAAGGATTAGGGATTGCCACACAACAGATGCACATAGAGCTATAAGTGTATGAAAGCTCTCCAATGGAACTAGTGGGGGTGCATCCAACTTGCTTTCTCACGAAGACCTAGAGCGCATTTGAGGAGGCTCACATTGGAATATACAAGCCAAGTTCTATAATGTAAAGTTACCCACATAGTTATGAATGAATGATAATATGAAAACTCTCTCCAAACTGAAGTATTGGTGCTAAACACGAAGCACAAGTGTGGTATAAAGGATAGTGATGCGTCCCCTCTCTCTTTATTCTCTCTTTGGCCCTTTTTTCTTTTCTTTTTGGCTTTTTTATTTTTTTATTTTATATATCCTCATCGGTAGGGGCAACATCCTATATTACAATGAATCATCACACTTTTAGTACTCATAATTCATAATGGAATATCTCTGATGTATCCAACTGCATGCTCCTGCCAGTGTAGCAGTATGCATAAATAACCATGAAGCTCATCATCAAGTAACATAATGGAGGTGGATGTTGTGCAGCAATATATCTCGGAATGGTTATGGAAATGCCATGATAGGTAGGTATGGTGGCTGTTTTGAGGAAGAATATATGGGCTTATGCGTAGGAGAACAAAGTCCTCCCACGGGATTTGGATGCACTGGCGAAGTTTGCACCAACTCTCAATGTGAGAAAGGGCAATGCACAGTACCTAAGAGGCTAGCAAATATGGATGGTGGAAGTGCGAGGAACCTCAACATAGACTCACGAGTTAAAAGATTACAGCAAGCAAATCATCTTACAAGGCACAATGCAAATCACTCCAAGAGGTTCCATGGCAGTGACAAGTCATTGTTAGCTACCCCGACCCTAGCGCGTAACAAAAGGCCGATCAGAAATGTATCATCCGTAGCAATCATATACCATTGTTTCTATCAGTTGGTAATTTAAGTGTGGCACAGTTTCAAATTTCTTAGACCAACCATTAGAAGTTTATACTTACTAGTCCTTCCCGTTTATACTTTAAGAAAATTAATATCTCAAAACAACAGCAGTGATTCAAGTGAAGCAGTTTAGTGATCTACAAGACCATGCGATTTTTTCCACTATACCAACTACCACATAAACATTTCTATTCTCAACCAAACACACATATGAGATATGTTTTAACAAAAGTACTCTACATGACACAACAAGCAAACATGAGAGTACTCACATAACACTACTAAAACTAACAGCTCTGAATAAGAGATGCATGAAAACAAAGGCTAAACGCACTACTAGCAAAAAGTGAACACTCACAGAACAATAAGAATGAAAACTAGAGTGTTCTAAGCAATGAAAACGAACCGTGTCTCTCTCCCACACAAGTATGATAAGATACAACCATAAACTAGAGCAAAGAAAACTAAACAAACTAAAAGTAAAAATAAAATACGCTCCAAGTAAAGCACGTAAGATGTGACCGAATAAAAATATAGTTTCACTAGAAGTGACCTGATAATTTGTCGATGAAGAAGGGGATGCCTGCCTTGGGCATCCCCAAGCTTAGACGCTTGAGTCTTCTTGGAATTTTCCGGGATGTACCTCCGGGTCATCCCCAAGCTTAGGCTCTTCACTCTTCTTGATCACGTCATATCATCCTCTTCTCTTGACCCTTGAAAACTTCCTTCACACCAAACTTCTCACAATCTTCATTAGCAACGTTAGTACAATCGAAATAATAAATTCACATGGTTCAGTTTCAACACAAACCTAACACTCATAAAAACATTAGCTACTGTCACAACTTCTTTTAAAACTCTTTTTCTCAAAAGAACACCAAAAGAAAGAGATTAAGATGCAAATGCAATTATTGGCAGAAATCTGTCAAAACAGGACAACAGGTAAAGATGATTTTTTTTTTCGAAAATCTTCTGTTGCTCAAATAAAAAAGTGTTGAAATAAGAAAATTTGCCTATATAGCCCAGGATTACGCACAAAAAAACTCAGGTCATTTTTAATTTTCTGTGATTTTATACGAATTTAAAAGTGGACAGCAGAAATTTGTTTCCTACGCAGAAATCCGAAATATAGTCTCAACTTTCCACTAGAGGCTTTACTTGGCTCAACAAAGACACAAAAGAAAAGATATAAAGAAGTTTCTATAGAAGTATACAGCCCCTTGACTCAAAGAAAACATAGAAAAACAAAGGAAAAAACAAAACCATGGGTTATCTCCCAAGAAGTGTTTTTCTTTAAAGCCTTTTAGCTAGGCATGATAATTTGAGAAAATGCTCACATAAGAATTATGAATTGAAGCAAAAGAGAGTATCAAGAAGAAAATGTAAAACAAAATTTAAGTCTAACCCACTTCCTATGAAAAATAATCTTGTAGAAGAACAGGTCAATAAAGCACAAAGTGGCTAGCATAGGAAGACAAAATAAGTGCAATTTCAAAAATTTCAACATAAAGAGGGGAAACTTGATATTTTTTAGATGCATAAGACTATTTCCCTCTCTCATAATAACTTTCAGTAGCGTAATGAATCAAATTTAACAATATAACTATCATAAGAAACATTCTTATCATGATCCACATGCATAAAAGAATTAATACTCTCCACATAAGCATAGTCATTCTCATTAATAGTAGTGGGAGAAATTTCAACAAAATAGCTATCATTATTATTCTCATCACCGTAAACATCAAATTTAGGAGGTATATTGTAATCATAATTAATTTTCTCCTCAATAGTAGGTGGACTGAAAATATCATGTTCATCATTGTAAACATCATATATAGAAGGCATATCATGATCAAAATAAAATTTATCATCCATAGTAGGTGGAACTAGAATACCACAATCATTATAATCATCATATATTGGAGGCAAAGTATCATCAAAGAAAATTTCCTCCTCAAAACTTGGGGGACTAAAAATATCATATTCATCAAAACAAGCTTCCCCAAGCTTAGATTTTTTCATAGCATTAGCAATAATGGTGTTCAAAGAGTTCATACTAATAACATTGCCACTAATATGCAAATAAAGCCCCATAGGTTTTTAATTTTCTCTTCAAACACTTCATGTCCTAACTGAAGATAAATATTATAAAGCTCTCTCATATTTTTGTTGTTTTCCATTAAGTTTAACTAGTAAATATAAAAACAAGGAATAAGTAAAAATAAGCCTAACTAATGAAAACAAGAAACAAAAAGATATAATTGCAGAATCTAAAGGAAATAACTTCGAGAAATCACACCCGAGGATGTGAGTACCTTTTACCTTACCACCCTGACAACGGTTCCAGAGAAGAGCTTGATGTCTACGCATGCTTCTATTCTTGTAGACAGTGTTGGGCCTCCAAGTGCAGAGGTTTGTAGAACAGCAACAAGTTTCCCTTAAGTGGATCACCCAAGGTTTATCGAACTCAGGGAGGTAGAGGTCAAAGACATCCCTCTCAAGCAACCCTGCAATTAAGATACAATAAGTCTCTTGTGTCCCCAACACACCCAATATACTTGTCAGGTATATAGGTGCACTAGTTCAGCGAAGAGATAGTGAAATGCGAGTAATATGGATGATTATAAGTAATAATAGCAATCTGAAATAAATATGGCAGCAAGCAAACATGTAGCAGAATAGGCGGAAATGGTGTTTCAATGCTTGGAAACAAGGCCTAGGGATCCTACTTTCACTAGTGGACACTCTCAACAATGATCACATAATTGAATTAATAAATACCATCTCTTCACTATGCTACTCCAAACCACTCTCTGGTCGAATAACAACACCAATCCATGCGTAGGGCTTGAACATCACTCCTCAGAGTGAGCACTTTCCCAACTAAGTAACCCCCACGCTATCACCATGGGACCTAGATGGTTCCACGCAAACACCACAATTTCATAGGGTTATCCAACACAAAACATAAATATAATGCTAAACCACACGGTGCACACACTGTCACCTTTACACCATGATCAAAGTGTTTACGGAGATCTCATAACAAAAACCACTTAAGTATCATAATAGATGAATAATATTATCTGCGAATTCAACTAGATTACAAAGCTCACAATCACATATAGATCACACCATGGGAGAGAGAGATGAAACACATAGCTACCGGTAGAGCCCTCATCCTTGGGGGAGAACTACTCCCTCCTCATCACAGGAGACAGCAACGGCGATGGAGATGGCAGTGGAGTCGATGGAGATGGTTCCGAGGGTACTTCCTCGTCCCAGCAGGGTGAAAGAATAGGGATCTGTCCCACAAAACTTGTCGGCGGCAGCGACGGAGCTACGGATGTATTTTGTGGAAAAGGTCGATTCTTTTAGGGTTTTCCCTCGGGGGAGTATAAATAGGCGAAAGGGCGATGCCGGGGGGTGGCCAGGGAGCCACGCCACCAGGTGGCACCACCAGGGGGACCCGCGCCACCCTATGGTGTGGCCCCCCTCCGGGGCTCTTCGGGGCTTCCTAGACCCTTCGGGATTTCTAAGACTTCCTGGCTTCTAATTTTCCAATTCCGAGAATATTTCCAGAACGACTTTTCTGAAACTAAAAAACAGCAGAAAACAGGGAACTGGCTCTGTGGCATCTTGTCAATAGGTTAGTCCGGAAAACATGACAAAACATAGGAAAACATACAGAAAACATGTAGCAATTGGCATAATATCATAATGGAACATCAGAAATTATATATACGCTGGAGACGTATCAAGACCATGTGTTGAATCTTGAAGGTGCCGGAGTCACTAAGCCATTGGACATGATAGGGATGAGGGTGTTGCTTGTAAGTCAATTGGAGTTTGTCGCAAAGCTGTTTGCTAATTGTGGCAACTACCCCCATCGATGATAACCTTGATGGATTTTCCATTGATGCTGACACGAGTTTGGAAGAGATTGTAACATTGGTCATGCTCATCTTGAGGAGAAGTAGTAAGGACTCTTGTCACCACTAGAGATGGATTCTTGTCCTCATCGCAATAGGCACTTTCTTCATCATCATTGTGCACATCCAAGGAATTAAGAGCAACTTGGTGCAAGGCATAATATTCGCCTTCACTCATGGAGTCATGTTCACCATCTTGGTTAACAATCATGATCATCTTGTTTGAACACTCGAAGGACTTGCGTCCACTTCCACCACATTTGAAGCAAGTGATAGTGCTCGACTTGACTTGGAGAGCATTATATGTGGTGGTAGGAGACGCTTGTTTCTTGAACGGTTGTGGAGATTTGTTGGTGGCATTGGAAGCTCTAGAGGTGCTCTTGGTGTTGGTTGGTGTAGTCACTTGTGTCATTGGAAACGAAGAAGAAGGTTGATGGAGTGTGGACACACGCTCGTTGGGAGACCCCAAGCGCAAGGTGTGAAGATTGCAGTAGCAAGTTTTCCCTCAAAAAAGAAACCAAGGTTGAATCGACTAGTAGGAGGAAAACAAATCTCTGAAGGTTGATGCAGCTGAGGTGGCCGGGCTCACTACCGGTTCAGAAGCAACGTGGAACCTACACAACACAATCAAATCACTTTGCCCCAACGAAGCAGTGAGGTTGTCAATCTCACCGGTTTTGCTGAACACAAAGAGGTTAAACGTATGATGTGGAAAACGGTAGGAAAACAACAGGAACAGTATGAAAGCAGTAGGTGTTTACCAGTATGAGAAAAAAGGACAGGGTCCACAGTTCACTAGTGGTGTCTCCCCGTGAAAGATAAATAACATGTGTGGTGAACAAATTACAGCTGGTCAATTGACAGAAATGAAGGTTGCACCGTAGTGCATACGCAAGACATAAATATTACTATGTGATGCATGCGGACATTACAACAAAATACATAGACCGTCATCCAACTGCATCTATGACTAATAATCCACCCTCCGAATATCATCCGAACAAATGTTGGGTATTAAGTTGCAAGCAACAGATAATTGCAGTAAGCAAAGTGTGTAATGTAAACAATAACATCATCCTTAGACAAAGCATTGTTTTCTTCTCCCTAATGGCAACAACACATCCTCCATCTGTCACGTTTCTGTCACTTGAGCACAGATGCAAAGGAGGCGTGAACCCACTATCGAGCATAAATACTCCCTCTTGGAGTTACTAGCATCTACTTTGCCAGAGCATCTACTAATAACAGAGAGCATGCAAGATCATAAATAACATATGCATGAAGATAACATGATAGATTGATAATCAGAAGACATAGCTTTCAACATTCATCATATCCCAGCAAACACAACATGTAGCATTACATAAAGATGATCTTGATCATGTTAGGCAGCTCACATGATCTAAACATGAGGCATAAAGTGGAGAGAACAACCATCTAGCTACTGCTATGGACCCGTAGTCCAGGGATGAACTACTCACGCATCACTTCAGAGGAGAGCATGGTGGTGTAGACCCCTCCGGTGATGAATTCCCCTCCCGACAGGGTGCCGGGGAGAGCTCCAGAACCCTCCCGAACTCGGGATGACGATGACGGCGGCCTCGGGTGTTTTTTGGGACGAAGTGGAATCTATTTAGGGTTTACGTCTCGGGGGGATTAAATAGGCGAAAGGGCAAAGGCGGTGGAGGTCGAGGGCCCCACACCACTCCCATGGCGCGGCCAGGGGGCGCGCCGCCCTATGGTGTGGGCCCCCTCCGGGTCTCTTCGCGACTCCGTGGAACCTTCAGGAATTCTAAGACTTCCGGGATTCGAATTTTCCAATTCCGAGAATATTTCCAGAACAACTTTTCTGAAACTAAAAACATCAGAAAACAGGGAACTGACTCTGTGGCATCTTGTCAATAGGTTAGTCCAGAAAATCGATAAAAATGACATAAAGTGTATAGCAAACATGTGGGAAACAACATGAAAACAACATGTTAAATCAGAAATTAAGGTTTATTACGTATCAAAGGTCTTGAGGCAAAGTAAGCCTTTTGCTTGTTGTACTTGAGGTCTTCCGCAATTCGACGCTCGGACTTAAGAGCTTGATGGACAAGAGCAACGATGTTGTCATATGGTTGATACTCGACAGTCTTCCTTATGGGATAGTTGAGGCCATTGAGGAAGCAGGCC
Organism: Alopecurus myosuroides; assembly: GCA_028641055.1. Classification (NCBI taxonomy): domain Eukaryota; kingdom Viridiplantae; phylum Streptophyta; class Magnoliopsida; order Poales; family Poaceae; genus Alopecurus; species Alopecurus myosuroides. Next base: position 43,032 of record JAPCYS010000303.1, on the reverse strand, counting down.
ATTGTTTTCTCTTGAGATTCCATCACATGAGCTCGTATCAAGGCGGTCTCCATCTCCTTGTTGTACTCATCAACCGACTTCAATCCTTGCCAAAGCTCTTGACGCTTTTTGAAGAGATCACGCTTGTAGTGTGGAGGAACAAAACGAGCATGCATGAATTGCTTCATCTCGTTCCAAGTGTCAATGGGAGCATTCCGGTTCCGGGCTCTTTTGGCTTGGAAACAGTCCCACCATAAGAGTGCATAGCCTTCAAACCCCAAAGATGCCATAGAAACCATCTTCTTGTCACTAAATTTGTGGATGCCGAAGATCTTGTCCACCTTGAGAGCCCAAGCAAGATATTATTCGGGATCATTTTCACCATTTAACTTCGGGGCATTGAAGCAAAGGGAACTCATGTTGTTGTCTTCATGTTGTCGATGGGGTCACTCATGATGGTCTTCATCATAGATGGGTGGTGAAAGATCATATGGGTCATCCTCATTGTCTTGGCGTTGGCGGTCATGATGAGGAGGATGACTCTGGTGGGAATTAGAAGGTGGTGGTTGGTGGTGACATAGTCGTTCTTCTCGGCGTTTACTATCATCATTGTCACGGTCTTGTTGTGGAGGACGTCTTGTTCACAACGAGGGTGTTGAGGAAGTTCTTGTTCTTGGCGTTCATTGTGAAGTCTAGTTGGCTTGTGACGTACTGTATTTTCTGTTTACCATTCGTTGACACTAGCATACGCATCTCTTAAAATATAGACACTCCTCCATGGTATGTCATTGTTGGCAGGCACCCGAGGATTCGGTTAGCCATGGTTTGTGTAAGATGGATGGGAGGAGTGTCAAGCATTTTAATACCTCTAATTAATAAAATGAAAGCTCTAGCACATGAGTGATCCATGATTCGCTCTGCGAAGGGCCTTTCTTTTACTTTTATGTTGAGTCTCCATCTTCTACTTTATGCACAGTTGAGAGAGCATAGTTTCCATTCTGAGTTTTATGTGCATTTGTCCCAGAAACATTATTAATTGATTCATGATGTGTTATTGCTTGTTCTCTAATTATTTGTTCTAGTCTTCCTCATGAACTTTAAAGGTGTCATGGCATTTATGTTTTGTCTCACTCTTAAGGACTAGTGAAATACCACTTTGCCATGCTTTCTCTATACTTGAAACAAATGTATATCTTTCTCTGCATTGTTATCCATGATCTTTTATTTGTGTTACTTCTCATGATGCAAGATGATTGCTATGCTTTATTATTAAAGTTATATTTATCATGCTTGTGTTTAAGTTCTATGATCTCAGTTTGCATATGCTTTTACATTATGATGATCAAGTTTATGTTGGTAGCATGTCACCTCAGAAATTATGTGTTTTTATCGTTTACCTACTCGAGGACGAGTAGGAACGAAGCTTGGGGATGTTGATATGTCATAAACGTATCACTAATTTATGATGTTCCATGTTGTTTTTTTATTGTTTCCCACATGTTTGCTATACACTTTATGTCATTTTTATCGATTTTGCGGACTAACCTATTGACAAGATGCCAGAGGGTCAGTTCTCTGTTTTGTGCTGTTTTTTAGTTTCAGGAAAGTTGTTATGGAAATATTCCCAGAATTGGAAAATTCGAAGCCTGAAAGTCTTAGAATACCCGAAGGTTCCACAGAGTCCCGGAGAGGGGCCTCAGGGGGCCCACACCATAGGACGGCGCGCCCCCTGGCCGCGCCATGGGGTAGTGTGCCCCCCGGCCTCCACCGCCTTTGCCCTTTCGTCTATTTAATCCCCCGAGGCGTAAAACCCTAAATATATTCCACTTCGTCCCGAAAAACACCCGAGGCCTCCGTCATCGTCATCTCGAGACCGGGAGGGTTCTGGAGCTCTCCCTAGCACCCTGCCAGGAGGGGAATTCATCACCGGAGGGGTCTACACCACCATGCCCTGCTCCGAAGTGATGCGTGAGTAGTTCATCCCTGGACTACAGGTCAATAGCAGTAGCTAGATGGTTGTTCTCTCCCCTTTGTGCCTAATGTTTAGATCTTGTGAGCTGCCTAACATGATCAAGATCATCTTTATGTAATGCTACATGTTGTGTTTGCTGGGATTTGATGAATGTTGAATGTTGTGTCTTCTGATTATCAATCTATCATGTTATCTTCATGCATATGTTATTTATGATCTTGCATGCTCTCCGTTGTTAGAAGATGCTCTGGTCAAGTAGATGCTAGTAACTCCAAGAGGGAGTATTTATGCTCGATAGTGGGTTCATGCCTCCTTTGCATCTGTGCTCGAGTGACAGAAACATGACGGATGGAGGATGTGTTGTTGCCATTAGGGAGAAAACAACAATGCTTTGTCTAATGATGATGTTATTGTTTACATTACACACTTTGATTACTGCAATTATCTGTTGGTTGCAACTTAATACCCAACGTTTGTTCGGAGGATGTATTATTAGTCATAGATGCAGTTGGATAACGGTCTATGTATCTTGTTGTAATGCCCGCATGATTCACATAGTAATCTTTATGTCTTGCATATGCACTACGGTGCATCCTTCATTTCTGTCAATTGCCCAGATGTAATTTGTTCACCACACATGTTATTTATCTTTCACGGAGAGACACCACTAGTGAACTGTGGACCCCGGTCCATTTTCCGCATAGTGATAATACAACCACTTCTTTCACTGCTCTCGTACTGTTGCTACTGTTTTCATACTGTTTTCCACACCATACGTTTAAACTCTTTGTGTGCAACAAAACCGGTGAGATTGACAACCTCACTACTTCGTTGGGGCAAAGTGATTTGATTGTGTTGTGTAGGTTCCACGTTTCTTCTGAACCAGTAGTGCGCCCTGCCATCTCAGCTGCTTCAACCTTCTGAAGTTACTCCTTCCTCCTACTGGTCGATTAAACCTTGGTTTCTTTCTGAGGAAAAACTGTCGCTGTACTCATCATACCTTCCTCTTGGGATTTCCCAACGAGTGCAAGACCTGCACCATCACCCAACACCATCAACCAGCAGACCGACGCACGGGAAGACAAATTCTAGAAGACCCAGATTGTGGCCCAGTTCGCAGTCCGGCTTCTGATGTCCAAGATTAGAGACAATTTCCTGATACGAATATTCCTGTAAGCCCTAATCCGGCTCCATATATAAAGCCGGACATGAGCCGCCCTAGAGGCAAGATAGAGAGAACCATACTCACGCCATGTACTTTGTACTTCAGGCTTTAGACCTGATTACTGGGACCGTAGGAGTAGGACGCCGCGTTTGTTGCGATGTACCGAACCTCGGTCAACTCGTGTCCCTGCCACCGGCAACTTCCCTACGTCTAGTACCCACGTTCTACCGCCGGGTTATGGCACCCCTGCCATGAACCTTACTACGACCACTCGACAGTTGGCACCCACCATGGGGCCAACAGAGTCCAAGGTTACGTTCTGAGCGGGACTACTTGGCGGAATAGGCGACATGATCACGATCGGGAGCCTCGAGTTTGACGAATACGCCTGGCATTTCATCAACAACAGCTCCTACATGCCAGCACGAATCCATCTAGTATGTGCTTGCGTCCTTCATATTGGATCCGCTAATATTTTCACAGGTTCAACGGCTGAAACACTGGGTTTTGGTGGTAAAAGCAAATTTATCCCAACCGCCCTATGCCCAATCAAGGACGGCTTTGATGCCGGCTTCGGACCCGATTTGCCTTATTCATATGTAGTGACAGATCGAGACCTAATAGCTGCATATCGTCAAATTATGATAGGATCCATTGCTTCTCAGGAGATGCCGACATCTAAATAGCAATTCGTCGGCATGGTGCAGATACAACATGCCAAGCTGGCAGAAGACAAAAAAACCACAGAGGAGGCGGAAGACCCTAAGCCCGCTATTCAAGAAGAAAACTCGGAAGCTGAATCTATTCTTGCAACTATTGAGGCAAGATTAGACTCGAAACCAAGATCTGGTCTTTCACACAGATTCCAACGATGATGGGGCTGCCTTTGAGCGCAATGTCAAATCTATACAAGGCCTCCTTCACGAAGTCTTTATGGCTAAACCCGCCAAAAAAACAGACAACGAGGAAAATCCCGGAAGAAGATACTGCAACACCCACGCTTGAAGACAACCCCAATGGAGAAGCAGAGCATTATGAAGAGCTAGAATTTCATGAAGTAAAGGAATTAACCGAAGATGAAGTTACCAAAAAGCCTCCATCCTCAAAGAAAAAGAAGGAGGCCGCAAAATCTCAGAAGCAAAAGGCGGACATATTAGCCGAAATAGCAAACCAGAACATTGAAGCTTGGGGATGCAGTGGTACAAATACTGCTAAAAAGAAGAAGCATAAACAAACTCGAGGGGCTCGAGTATAGGAGATACCCGAGCAATACGAAGTCGATCTGCTCCAAACCCCAGTTACAAAACACGAACCACTAGAACTCATGGAAGCTAGAAGGCAAGCCATAATGCGACAACAACATCCAATGGAGCGGTCCCGAGAAAACCTCATGAAGGCCAAGCATCCATTAAGGCACAACAAGAGGAGATCGAGGAATATGAACGCCGGAACCGTTCATTAATTAAACCTACAAGGTTACCTGGAGTAGGAATACAGGAAGAACCGCCAGCCATAAGGGACCTCAGAAACCCGACATGACAAAGGCATGTAAACAACGTCAACGCTAAGGGAGAATGCATCTACAAAACCATGGCTGAAAATGCGGAGGCTGCGTTCGCCATCTTGAACGATGACCTATACTCCAAAGACGAAAACATAGAATGCATTTACGTTTTCTTAAGAAAGGCTCTCGAGCAACAGCAGCGAGGTCAAGCACGATCGGGGCGGGTTTTTGAAAATTCCACCCTACTCAAAACTGCCACAACAACTGCAACACTTGAGCCAACAGAGATTCCGACAGTTCAAAAGAAAAGGAGGAAGATTCAATTATTTTCTATTTAGGAAATGACATTAAGTTGCTATGATGGTTTACTCATATTTTAAAAATATATAAAATTATGAAAATAAGTTGTAATGGTTTTCAAAATATTCAACTTATTGAATGTCAGAGAAAATTTATTTGACTAATATTTACTTGATGGGTGCTAGAAACACGTTGAAAAAGAGTGCACACTCATGTTCGTAACGCGTACGCAGAACGACGCCGTGGCCGTTTGTAATCAAAATTCACAAAATTTTCCAGACACAGCGTGCGTGTTCTTCTTCAACGGCACAATTTACAAAAAAAATATCCCGGAAATATCAACGAGAGACAAAACACTACGAGTATGTATGTCTCCATCGCACAGAATACAACGAGTATGTATGCGTGTATGCACCCGGTTCATCTGCACATACCCCATATGGACACGGCAAACAACATATGTGCTATTTGACGCTCCGGATAGCAAGCTGTTAGGGAATATTATGCTCAGTGGCAACCGGATTTTGACATGCTGCTAAAACGAGACAATAAAGATGGGAATGGTCTAGCACAAATGAGAGTAGTGATGTCGACGGTAGAATTGTCAACTGTATATATTCATGGGCTGTAACTTTATAACTAACTGGTGCATCAAGTGAAAGAATGATCTCTGCATGGTTAATCACATGGCTATGTTAACTCCAATTCGATGGCTACTAAACTCACATATGTCTATGGCCGATCAGCTGGTGGCACACCCTGTACACCCCCGCCAAGAACTAGCACCTCGTCCGTAGAATTGTTGTATGATTTGTTGTTGTTAATCATCCTATTCCATGATCGGATGCTGCAGGTAAGGTTTCATCCGTTCGAATGTGTTACGATCGCCGTAAAATGAGTTTCTGAGTTCGCAAATGATACGCCCTTTCAAGTGGCTCACCATGAACTGAGACCATGCAGCTGATTGGTGCTCGTTCACTTTGGTGACAACACGAGGTTCCTGTTTTTTCATCTTCTTCAAAGTGCTGGACTCGTAAAAACGTTTGATCGTTGCTTTACTACAGTACTAGTGTGTTAAACTTTCCGAATTTCATTTGTTCAAATTTTGAATTGACCAGCGCGATCGTCGCAGCGAGCACCACACGCCTAGCGCGCCCACTTTGACCTCTTCGTGGACACATTTCTTGGCCCGAACTGTAGCAAAAAACTTTCGGAATTTTTGATTCAATCCATTCAATCCATCGGTCCATCAAAGACTCAACGCAGGTCGCATCATGGTCGAGAAAATCATCCGGAATCATGATCCAATCCGGCCTAACAGGAAGAACAGACCAGCTCATATCACATGGTGGACTTTCCCCAACCACAAGAAACATGCCCCAATCACTTCCGTGCAAACCGACCCTAGTTCAAGCCTTACATAGCAATGCAGCAGCCGGGAAGCCTTCCTCACGTCCACACCTGCCGGAGGACGGCGGTTATCCGGCGATCCGGCCGGCCACCGCGCCGGTGCAGGGAGCAAAGCCACGGTGAACTCACACACCAACAGCTCACGAGTTGTGTCACTTGTGCCGCGTTTGATCCATCCGTAGCCTATCAAAACCAGGACGGATCGGAGTGATTCCGGTACCGTTGGGTTGCTACGTTATCCTGCCATCTTCCTACGCCTGAAAATCTCACCGTTCGCCGGCGCACCCCGTGCCGCCGGCCGGAAGTCTCCACCAAACTCACACAAAGGCACCATCCGGACCAGTCCCGGTTCACCGACGAATATCTCCCATAACGCTCAACCAAACGAGACAAACTTTGCACCATTACAAAGCTACGATCCTTACCTACACGACGCAAGAAATTCCATCGAGATCGGTGGGCTACATCCGGAGATATTCGATCGGGAATCGGGAGGAGAAGCACACTTTCGAGGCCGGGTCGCGAGGTCCCGAACAGTGGCAGCCAACTTGGGGGTGGGCTTCGATCCGCGGCACCGCGTGGACGGCCGTTGGATGGGAACAGATCGGACGCGTCGCGTCCAGTGAAGGCTGCGCGGGGCGGCGATCCGAGGCGCGGCGCTCGCGACCAATCAGCGCGCGGCGGTCGGCCCTCGCCCGTCACCGCGACGTCTCCCACTATTTAAGCAGCGCGTGCCCCGCCACGACCTCCTCACCAACCACCGCGCTCAGAGCTCCCATCTCCGGCAAGCAAGCAAGCCAGCGCTCTCCTCCTCCCCTCGCTCTCACCCCAGCATAATATGTCGACCGACGTCGCTGCCACCGAGACCCCGGCGCCCGCCGCCGACCCCGTCGTCGACACCCCGGCGGAGACCGCCGCCGGCGATGCCAAGCCCGCCAAGGTGACCAAGGCCAAGGCCAAGAAGCCCTCCGCCCCGAGGAAGCCGCGCGCCATCCCCGCGCACCCCACCTACGCCGAGGTAAACACATCACACGCCCTGCACCGTTCGTTCGTTTGTTTGGGTTCTCGACGTGGATCTGACTGTTTTTGGTCCGTGCTCGCAGATGATCTCTGAGGCGATCTCCACGCTGAAGGAGAGGAGCGGGTCGAGCGGCGTCGCCATCGCCAAGTTCATCGAGGGCAAGCACTCGGCGCACCTTCCCGGCAACTTCCGCAAGATCCTGCTCACCCAGCTGAAGAAGCTCGTCGCCTCCGGCAAGCTGACCAAGGTCAAGAGCTCCTACAAGCTTGCGGCCAAGGCCCCCGCCGTCAAGAAGCCTGCCGCGAAGAAGAAGCCCGCCGCCAAGAAGAAGCCCGCCACCAAGGCTAAGGCACCTGCCAAGAAGGCCGCCACCAAGCCGAAGGCCAAGTCCCCCGCCAAGAAGGCTCCGGCCAAGCCCAAGGCCGCTGCAAAGCCCAAGGCCAAGTCCCCCGCCAAGAAGGCTCCAGCCAAGACCAAGGCCGCTGCCAAGCCCAAGGGCCGCCCTGCCAAGGCGGCCAAGACCTCAGCCAAGAGCACCCCCGGGAAGAAGGCTGCCGCACCGGCCGCCGCCAAGAAGCCAGTCGCCAGGAAGGCGCCCACCAAGCGCGCGACGCCGGTGAAGAAGGCCCCTGCCGCCAAGAAGGCGCCCGCTGCCAAGAAGGCCAAGAAGTAGAGATCTCATAGCCGTCTCCTTCGCGATGTAGTGTTCTGTGCTCGGTTTGTGTTAGTAGTTCTTCCTTATCTGTATTGTTGGTAGCTGTGGGTAGAGCTGATGTAAATTTTATATCGGGGGCCGGTGGTTCATTGGATGAACATCTTGTTCTGCCTCTGTTCTCTGGATCCCAGTTGTGCTCCAACATCTAGGTAGATCTGTATCTGTTGGAAATTATGTCTTTTCATAGCAGATCTCTGGCAGGTCGAAATTGTGCTCTGTCTCTGGTCTCTGGACCTGAATTGAGATGTGAAATTTATTTAGATTTCTGTCAGGTCCTAATTCGACGTACTTCAGGTCTGAATTTTAGGTAAAATTGAGATCTGAAAAAGTCTTGAATGTTAGGTAAAATTGAGATCTGGAGATTGGATTTTGATTGATTGAGTTGGTGCGCGGTTTGTTTGTATTTTATGGCGTCGGTTATTAACTTTGAATACTGAATTCAGTTCGTCTGTAGACCTGCTTTGGTACAGTTCTTCGTTAATGGGCGTTTTATGTACTTTTCAAGAGGTCATGGCTGGAATTGTATGTCAGCGAGGATAACTATGTGATGAAATTTGGAGCAACTGTTTGCAGTTTCTATGCTCTCGTTTGTAGAGCTTTGTAGTAGTAGCACTAGCAGCCGTGTGTTTGAAGTGTGAAAAATGTCTAGGCCAGAGCTGCAGGCTTTGCTTTTTCTAGATTCTGTTTCCCTTTTTTTTGTTGCCTGACCTGTAGAAGGAAGAACCAATTGCGTTAGATAAGATGTATAGATTGGATGGTCTTGCGTGTTCTCCATTTTCTGTGGTGTTAATGGCATGCTAATGGGATGTTAATGCAGCTAATAATCGCCCCGGTGATGTGCTCGGTGGCCAGTGTCGGCCGGCCGTGGATTGTTCTTCTGTGGCGGGAGAGAATGAGTTTTGGCGAATGGCAGCCCGGGCTTTTTGAAAACATTGGGGGCCATGGCCGGGTGCAAGATTCGCAGTAACCGTCGTCACCTGCGACCTGGTGCTCTGGCAGTCAGGCAAAATCCGGTTCGGTGGGGCTTTCGATTTTTCGCCGTACTTTGGCCTGCATTGTTTCGGTTTGCGCCCTTGGGACTCAAGATGAGCCTGTGGGTCCTTGACTCTTTCGCAGATGTGCAGTAGTGTGGCTAGAATCTGGGATGTGAATGTGCAATCGTGTAGATGCGCTTTGTGTCAGTGGCTACTTGCCTGCGTGCAAACCAAACGTGAAGGAACGACGAAGCTGTATTCGACCGGCCATGAAAACGCAACAAAAGGTGGATGTGGCAGAGCAAGATGAGTTAGAACATCTCTAGCCGTCGGCGCCCCTGGAGTTTTTTTTTTTTGCCGAAATTAGCGTAGCTTGGCGTTTGCCGGCGCTAAATTTCGGCGGGGGACACCTTTTCCCGGTCGTGATCCCAATGGAATAAGATAAAAAAGATACACGAAAATATGAAAGAGCTAAAAAAAGGGTGAACTTTCGACCAAATTTTAAGAGATTTCATTAAACTGCTCAAAATATAGGCGATTTTTATACATAGCATATGTGGTTTAAAAAAAAGGCTAGTTCAAGCCGAGGGCCTTGTAGATCTGCGTGTAATCGCCGCCATCCTCGTCGGTTCGGCCTACGGGGCACGGCTGGAACTCTGGGTCACCGACGTGCGCTGCTGGCGGCGGGATACAAGCGCAATCGTCGTCGTTGATATCGGAGAGGACAACGACATCGGTGGCTTGCGGAGCGTGCCTTTCGTTGATGACGATGCTGCTGCTCCTGGTCCGGCGACGCGATGGTGCTTTCTCTGGCTCGGCCTTGACGACGACGAGAGGGGCGGGAGGAGCCGCGTCTGAGCGACGGTGGCGGCGTGAGGAGGAAATGACGGCTCTCCTTCCGTGCAACTGGCGGTCGATGTGGGCGAGGACGGCGGCTAGAGTGCGCCCGGTCTTACTCCACCAAATACGGCTGCCCTGTGCGTTGTTCCACCCTGACACTGGGCCGCCGGCAGGGAGCTTCTCCAACTCCTCCTTGTAGCGCTCCTGGAAGAACGCCGTCCAGTAGGCGTCATTGGTTGGATGCCACTGTGGCTGGCGGCGGACATCCTCGGGCATAGTCCCCCTGATGTGCTTGATCTCGGCGACTCGCTCGGGGCCGATGGGCGGCGGAGGAACAGGGATGCCACTTACGTGAGCCGCCATGTCCTCGTCGCGCTCATGCCTGGCGGCGTGTGGAAGTTGGCTTGGTGCAGGAGCCGGGCCTCCTACAGGTGCAGCGTGCGGCGACCAAAGCCAGTGGAGTCCGCGCCATCGATTCTGTAGACCATAACGAAGGTTGGCGAGAGAAGGTGGGCGAGGATGGCGAGAAGTGTAAGGCTCCGGTGGCCGCGGTGATGGCATTATATTTACCGGCGAGCGGGCACACTCAATTATTCTCTTGAATCTTCGAGTGTCTCCTCTTGATCATGTTCTTAGTATTAATTCTGTCGTTCACAAGTAACAAGGCAAAGAACTTGTGTTTTGACATACACTTGGATTGCCATATCCATTTTGCTGGTTCAAGATCTAAAACTAAGAAAACTAGAGCTAATAAAAGTGACTTGGTGTGAATACCCCTCTGTTCAAAGCAATCTGCCATGCTAGCCGAGAGATATGAATTTTTTTGTAACAGCCCAGAAATCTCTTTCACAAGATCAACTTCCCCAAATCGAACCCCCTCTCAATTAGAGGTTATTCTTGGCACAAAAACAAAATAAAAATGATAAGGAGAGGTTTCTACCAAGGTAACAACTCCCAAAACAGAAAAAGAACAAAATAAAATAGAAGAGAACAAGAAGATAACGAAGGAAAACAAAAGTGGGTTGCCTCCCACAAGCGCTTTTCTTTAACGCCTTTTAGCTAGGTATGAACAACGAATCAAATATTATCAATGGTCACCAAGAACATTTTAATTTTCAACAAGAGCATCTTTAACATGTTTAGGAAAGTTGAACTTTCCTCTAATGGGAGCATACAGATTTATATAACCATGCCTAACATTGATCAAACATCCCACACTTTTCAAAAGAGATATTCCTAGAACTATGTTCCCTTACTCTTCTTTATCCATAATCATGAAGTCTACATGCATAGTTTTGCGGTGAAAAGAAACTTGGACATTTTTAACTATTCCCTTAATTTTTCAGATAGTACCATTAGCATGTGGGTGATAATAAGGGTGATCAATCATATTCTCCAATTTCAAGTAGTCATGAACCATCTTAGGCATAGTAGAAATCATGGAACCAAGGTCACAGTAAGCTATGAAGTTGTGATAATTAATACTAATTTTAACATAAGGTTTCCAATCATTTTCCAATTCGGTGAGGAATTTACCATCTTGTAGAGGTCTCTACTTCATTTAAATTTAGTTTACCAATCATATCAAGAATTTTGTCAAGTTTATCATGAATGGTATTTTCATTGTTTTCCATAAAGAGGCTAGATAAACTATTTATAGCATTGAGAGCTTTAATATCCCCACATTCTAAGAACTTTCCTTCTGCCATTATGTCTAAAGCATACTTGTACCAACCAAAGAGCCCTAGATAGAAGCATCCCAATAATATATTTGAAGCAAGCTCATGTTTTTTTTTGTGTGAAAAGCATATTTAAATCTCTCCCCACCTCTTTGTTTGAAGGTGAGGATCTCAACCTCATGAGACATAACAACAGGAATAGAACTAGACATACTAACAAAGTAAGCTAACAACACAAATAAAAGACTAGAAACTAGAGAATTATTTTTTTGGGTTTTTTGACAAAGAGAAAACAAGACTAAACAAAAGTAAACTAAGCAAGAACAAAACAAAAGAAAGAGAGTGGAAGTGTGAGACTTACCTTGCAGCAAGCTAGAAATCCCCGACAACGGCGCCAGAAAATAAGACGATGCCGAGGGTCTGCTTTCTTCTTGATGACTTCGAAATCCCCGACAACGGCACCACAAAATATATTTGATGTGACGTGATCACACGCTCATTGGGAGATTATCGATGAGTCATGTCGACAAATCTCTCGGATAATCCGGTAGGGTTTCGAGTAGGAGAACGAAATAGGCGCTGGCGGATACGACGGCTAACAGGGGGGCACAATTTACCCAGGGTCGGGGCCCTCGTAGAGGTAATGCCCTTACTCTTGCTTGTCTGTTCTTGTATTACGAAGATTGGTTACAATGGTGGTGCACAAGTCAATAGATTGGATCTCGAGCTATGACTATGGTGGTGAAAGTCTAGATTGGATGTCCCCCCTCGAGTAGCTCTCCCGGCCTTTAAATAGGTGGCCAGGTCTCAAGCCGCACCCGGGGGGTTACAAACCCTAACTCTAGTCGCTGGGCCTTCTAGAGCCACGGGGTAGTACTTTGCGCTGGGCTTCAGGGATGGGCCTTAGACCAGGTAGGCCCATCCGACAGGTCTGGAAGTCATCCCCACGTCAGTAGCCCCTGAGTGTTTGTTTGACTGAGAATAATCGAGTAAGCACTCAAAGCTCGTTTCTGGACCTTGCGACTGAGTAGTCAAATACTTGATCTGAAGGGCGTGTATCCTGTGTGGGATATACTCGAGTATCGAGTGATAAATGCACCTTGTGTTGGCTTTTTTTGCAGAAGGATATGGCTCAGTCGCCTGGCTCTCCTGAAAGATCAGAGACAATTAATTGCTTCTCGGGCAAAAACAGTTCCGTCCTACACGAGCTCGAGACCTTCGACTCAAACTCGGCAAGATGATCATTGAGAATGGGCCGTGGAGGACTTATCGAGTCTAATTTAACCTTAAAGTGGCACCCGGCGCGTCCGCTATGATTTTTCTTCGCGTTGCTAACACAGAAAATTTACTGGAGGACGCAACTTGAGTGCGATTCCAGGCCCACATGACAGATCCTTGGGTCTTACCTTCGTACTCGAAGAATACGACATCCGAGCGTGCCTTGACGGCTGAATGACCCAGGTTTATTTTGATTGATGTGTTTGCACATCATAATGTGGAGCTGTCGTTTTTGCGGGAGCCGCGTACTCATGATTTTTTCCCTTCTACGTGGCGAGTGCCGCCCCTTGTTCTCGAAAAATGGCGAGTGCCAATGTTTTCATCTTGCAATCCTCGAGTGAGGTGGGCTTTTCTTCAGAGTCTATAGAAAATTTTTTTCGTGTCGTGAGGTTCTATACGAAAGGATTTTCGTGTAATGAGGTGCGCGATGACGTCACCACACACTCGCCTGCTCCCGATGGGATGTGACGCTGTGGGGCAGGGCACGTAGGGCCCATCGTGTCAGCTTTTGACCGGAATTGTGTCGTCGTGCGCCGGTTTCTCCGCAGGACGTGCAGTAATTATGCATTATCTTGTGTAAAAGATCGTGCCGAGTAACTGCCCTCCGTCCCTTCGTTTTGGCTCAGCGCGTGGCAGCCGGGATGCGTGCCACGTACGCAAATCAACGGTCCTTGGTGACCCAGTGGTAGTATAAATAGTGGGTCTTAGGGAAAACTTACTTTCCCTGGCCCTTGTTCATCTTCTTCTTCCTCCATCGCGCCCACCTTCCTCTGCGAGAGAGCGAGCACCAATGGCACCATGTAGGAAATGTGGCGCGGCTGCGGCTTCCGGCAAGGAGGCGGCCAGCGCTTCCACGGAGGCTCCGGTGAAGAGGACGGGCGAGTGGCGCCTGTCGAATGTGACGAAGAAAAGCATCTCCGAGACGCAGAGGGAGGGTCTGCTCCCTTGAGAAGACTCCGGCGTGTTCCCATGCCGACGAAAGGAGAAGAAGTGCCCAGTCCGCGTGCGAATGAGTGCGTCGCTTTCTCGGAGCACGCCGCCCGAGGTATGTCCTTCCCCTCCACCCGTTTCTTTTCGAGCTGCTGTATGTTTATGGCATACAGTTGCACGATCTTCCTCCCAATGTGGTGCAACACATTTCATGCTTCATCGTGCTATGCAGATGGTTCCTCGGCATTCGCCCACATTGGGGGCTCTAGAAGACCATCTTCTAGGTGAGGATTTTTCGGGAGAAGCCCCTGGCGGGTGAGAAGGTGGTGGAGCCGTTGGCGACCGGCGGCTTCGGGATCCAGACGACCCAGGAGTTCCCATACCTAGAGATGAACTTCATCGAGTCTGCGCAAGGATGGCGCCAGAAGTGGTTCTATGTCCAGGACAACGATGCGGGTGGCGTCCGAGATTTTCATCAAATTTAGTTACTATTTTATCCTTATTATATGCTCTAACATCACCAAAAGTGTTCAAGAAAGGTCTACCAAAAATAATAGGACAAGTTTTACTAGCAGCTGCACTAAGTACTAGAAAATCAGCAGGATATTCGGTTTACCACATAAAACTTTGACATCTCTAACAATACCAATTGGAGAGATAGTTTCTCTATGAGCAAGTTGAATAACCACATCAATTTCTTCAAGTTCACAAAACCCAATTTCATGCATGATTTCTTTATAAAGCTCACAGGGAATAACACTTGAACTTGCAACAATATCACATAAACCATAATAGCAATGATCACTTATCTTAGCAGAAAGCACATAAATACTAGTTTTCTTAGATCTACTAGGATGTGAAACAATATTAGAAGCATCTTCACAAAAGATAATGTGTCCATCTTCTACACTTTCATTGACAAGGTCCTTAACTATTGCTAGTAGGTTCAATGGTTATTTGTTCATCAGGTTCTATAGATTTCTTTGTACTTTTTTTAACCACACTAGCTATAATAGAATGTTCCTTTACCTTATCAGGGAAAGACATCTTCTCAATATAAGGTTCAGGCACATCAGGATTAACAGTATGCACTTCTATATTTCTAGCAGGAACACAATTAACAGTATCTTTATAAGGTGCATGGTACTTGTTCCATTCCTTTTTGGGAATATCAAGATAGGAGGCAAAACCTTCAAAACAATTTGCAAGAATTTGAGAGTCAAGACCATAAGCAACCCTAGCATTATGAAAATCATCGGTTCCCATAAAAGATTTAATGAATTCATAATCATAATTTATACCTGGCTTTCTTTCTTTGTCATTCTCCCATCCTTCAGTATTTTCCTGAATACGGTCAAGAAGGTCCCATTTAAATTCTCCTTTTATGCGTGTGAATGATCCAGAAAAAGAAGCATCCAATAAATCCTTTCATGAAGAGAAAGCCTTGCATAGAAATTATTAATAACAATATTACTCGGGAGCTCATGAATGGGGCATTTGAGCATTAGTAACTTCAGTCTCCCCCACGCTTGGGCAATACTCTGTCCATCACGAGGGAAGAAATTATATATTTGATTCCTATCCTTATGAATCTCACTAGGAGGATAGAATTTAGAATAAAAGAGAGGTATAATTCCCCCCATCCAATAGATTGGCCATTCTTCAGGATTTTATACCATCCCGCAGCTCAACCCTTCGGTGATAAAGAGAATAGTTTCTTCTTAACTTGGTCCATTGTAAACAACTCGCATAATTCATGTATAAAGAGTAAATGATCACCAGGATGGACAGTTCCATCTCCAAAATAGCAGTTGTCCATTAACACGTTCAACAATTTTCATAGGTATTTTTAAAGGATCCAATTGAGCAGATAACAGGTCATGTACTACCCTAGCAGTGGCAGTAGTACTTCAAATAGGGAACCAAATGGAGAGCTCTCCATAATAAAATAAAGCAGCTGGCAGAAATATGACAACACTCACAGTAAAAGTTTTTCTTACAAATTCCACTTACCAACAGCGCTTCACTCCCCGACAACGGTGCCAGAAAATAGTATTGATGACCCACAAGTATAGGGGGGTGTATCGTAGTACTTTCGATAAAAAAGATTGTCGAACCCAAGGAAAAAAATAGCGTGCTATAAGAAAATAGCGCCGGCCTTAAAATACGCTATTAGCATGCTATATCGCGCTATAGCGTGCTATTTACGAGATATTGTACATGATTGATTTAGTGTGACAATTCTCGAAACGCTATAGCGTGCTATTTTTTTCCATGGTCGAACCCAACGAGGAGCAGAAGGTGTTGACAAACAGTTTGGATAGAGGATTCACTGTAAACACTAGCAGACAGATTTTTGGTGTTTTTTGATATTGCAGATAAATAAAGTGCGAGTAAATAAAAGACAGTAATGATAATTGCAGAGAGTGGCCCAATCCTTTTTAGAGCAAAGGCGAGCCAGTTGTTTTACTTATGATGACTAAACGTTCTCGAGGACACATGGCAACTTCGTCAAGTGCTTTTGCTTCATACAGTTGATTAATATTTATTGTTTTGATAGGTGTTGTGTGAGTGAATCTATGCTAATACACCGCCCAACTAGTACTAATACATACTTGTGATTATACCCCCTGCAAGTATCCACAACTACAAGAAAGTAATTAAGATAAATCTAACCACAACCTTAAACTTTGGTATCCTACTCTCCCTTGTGCATCGGTTTCCTCACCGGGGATTTAGGTTTCTGTCAGTCCGGCAACCCCACAATTAGTAGCAAAATACACAATGCATCCCTATAGGCCCATAAAGGCGAAGTGTCATGTAGTCAACGTTCACATGATCCCACTAGAACAATAGCGCCACAACTTAAATATCAAATCTTTAGATATTACTTCAACATAATTCCACTACTAACATCTTGACTTCTCCCATGTCCTCAAGAACTAAACAAACTACTCACAAGGCATCATATGGATCATGATCAGAGGTGATATAATGATTAATAGCAATCTGGTCATAAAGTGCAAACACCGATAAATCTCGTAAGCATCAACTACTAACAAGTAATCCACACCGGGAGAGAGATCTAGTGAAAAACAATGATATAGAACCCTAATTGTTACGGCAGGACGGAGATGGATGGTGAGGATGATGGTGTTGGTGGTGATGACGATGACGATGATGATCTTGATGATGCCTGGAGCGATGACGGTACCGATGGCGATGATTTCCCCTCTTCGGGGAGGAATTTCCCCTACAGATTTGTCCCTGCTGGAGAGATTTTCTCTCTCTGTTTTTTCGCCCCGAGGAGGCGGCAGAACTTTTCCTTGATGGTTCTCCAGGTCTTAGGGTTCCCTAGGGATGAAGTATGTGAAAGGGCTCGTCGAGAGGTGGGCCAGGGTGGCCACACCATCTTGCTGCGCAGCCAAGGGGGAGGGGGTGCCACCACATGGTGTGGACCCTATGTGGCCCTCCTGGCTGGCTCCCCTCCTGGCTGGCTCTGTCTTCTGGCAATATAAGAACTTCACGATATCCCCTTCTTTTTCCGGTCTTCTGAAATATAGTATTTCGATGGTGCTTTTTCCGGCTGATTTCTGGTCCCGATGATTATTCTCCAATAACTATCAAACATGCAAAATAAGATGAAATAACATAACTAGTGCATCATAATGTGAAATATATCGATGAATAACAGTAAATGATGATACAAAATAGTGATGCAAAATGGACGTATCACTTTTTCATATTCCGTTGATGACTTTCTGCATCTATCAGCTCACATACATTCTTTCCCGTGGCATCAGTTGGGTGAAATAGAGGTCGGAACATTCCGGAATTTGGAATCCAGTTGTCATCCCAAATAGAGATGTTGTCTCCCGTACCAACTCTCTTGATGATGCCTCTTGCCAATGCCTCACGACTGGCAATTATCACACGTCGCATGCACGATGCTGTCCTGAGCACCGTAGCTTCCATAAAGCTTTGTTGTGATAGTAACGTGCCCTTAGTACCTGAGTGAACAACGACTAGGAAGATATGAGTAACCTCCAGCCCTGCTTACCAAGGAGCGCAATATTGAAAGCCGCCATGTCCCTAAAGCCCATTCTGCGCTGCCACTTTGGAACTGCAATCTTGTCTCATGCTAACCAATGCATGTACTTCTTGTCTAGGCAACCACTCCACCATAAATTTGCAATGATGGACGTCATATTGTTGTAGATTCCTTTTGAGAGATTAAAGACACTCATACGATAGGTTAGTTTTTCTTGTAGGACCAATTTTATCAAAGTTTCCTTACTAACAGAAGACATAAGATTTTCTGCCAACCCATTGAGCTTATGTGTTTTGATGGTAAGGAAACTTTGACAAAATCGGTCCTACAAGCAAAACCGTCCTATTGTTGTGTGTTGTGCCTGTGCAGGGAAAACATACGCAACAAATTAATAAGGGGGGGACTCCATTGTTTGGACAGAAAATTATACATTGTCATCCTTTTGACAACCTTATGATGGAGATGATGTGATGTCAACACGATCATGTGTGGAAACTAAACAAAGATCGTCAATGCCGGTTTTTCTCAGAGTGTTCATTGTTTTGTGATTGATGCACTATTGAGGTGACCATGATGTGTCGGCACCCAGCCCGACAACGTCGGAGAAAATTGCAAAAGGCCACCACAATTAGGGTTAGGGCTTCAAGGAACCACCACTTACAATTTTCTTTTTGCAAGAAACAACCACTATTCAGTAATAGTGTGAGAAAAAACACTGTTCGGCTAATTGACACGCTCTAAGTTTCTGATTGGTGGGCCCCGGTGTCAAGCCTTCATGTTGCTAAAAAAGGGTCCAAGTAGACATATTACAAATTTGTGGGCTTTTCGTAAGTTTCCAAGTGGGGCATTGTCAGCTCCTGTTGGAAGAATAGGTAAGGGGGAGCCTTACCGGCCTCCAACATAAACCGGGAATCACTTGGATCCGGTTTAAGACGAGTGATCCGGGTCATGCTGAGCCGGGCCGGGTTAGGCCAAAGAGAGCCGGGTTTCAATAACTATGACCCGACTCAATGAAGAACCGGCCCAAGGCCCTGGGCGGAAGACAAGGAAGCCTAGAAGCACGGAGAGCGGTTCAAAGGCCGGCCCAGAAGTAGCCGGATCATGGGAAGAACCGGACCAAGGTGATCAAGAACCGGAGGGAGATAGGACTCCGAGGACGGGCGTAATCTGGACTCCCTTCTAACCCGGAGATCTCGTCCGCTATATAAGGCGAGACCCCGGGACGTAGAAAGACAAGTTCTAAGTTGATAGCAGAGTAACTCGAGACATCGAGAGCCGGAATCGCCCTTTGTAATCGAGACTTGGTCCTCTGATAAGTAAGAAAGCAGTAGGGCCGGTCCGGGGGGGGGGGGGGGCGAGAGGGGCGGCCGCCCCGGGCCTAAAAATTTTGGGGGCCCATTTCTGGTATATGTTAGTAGGCTTAGTTTATGTGCATGCAAAGAAAAAAAATTAATTAGCTTAATAGGTTCGTCGGCTCGTAGCTTTTCCTGTGAATACATCGATTGATAGCTTAATAGGGCCGTCCCATGTAATTGAAAAGGCCTTCACGAGCAATTGAGTGTGAAGGCTGGCTCGTAGCTAGCCAGGGGAGCATAGCTGGCCAGGGCAATAGGTGATCGAACTCAGGACCCTATGTACCTGCGGAAATATAAGGATTTAGGATCGGATCACATCGAAAATCGACTTGTCTGCTTCTGCCATCGTTCGTTCGCTCGTGTACGATCGCTCGTCCGCCACAATTTAGTTATGTTTGCGATTTATTGCCGTAGATATGGCAATTGAAGAGTAGATTTGAAAAACTATGGTAGTTCAGAAGTATATTTGGATTTTTAATGAGTTCAACAAATTTAAACTCAATGCATAGTTATTAAATTAAAGACAGTTGCACCACATTTGCAAATACTTTCTCTCTACATAAAAAATGTGATATCGAGTTAAATGGTCTAATTTCTGAGTTAACTGTTGTGCAGTTGACCTTGCCAGATAGAACAATGTCTGCTATGTAGATATTTTAGTTTGTCAGAGAAGCAGATTGTTATCCTAATATGTATTTTTCTTATCGGATCTTATTTACTGTGCCTGTGACGGTTACATAAGCTGAAAAATGCTTTTCAAAGTTGAAATTATTGAAAAACTATTTGAGACATATAATGTCACAAGAGAGACTAAATTGTTTGGAAACTCTATGCATCCAGAAGAAGTTATTCGATGAGATTGACATTTATTCCGTCGCTGATAACTTTTTATCTATAAATGTGAGAAAATTTTAAGGTATACTGAAGTTGTCCGTGGCTTTTTTTCCGTGAGGGGTTTCCACTTAAAAATGCGTCTTATTTATTTATTTGATTTCTGGTTCATCAATATCTATATATATATGTCTACTTGTACCAAGGGGGCCCAAATTTTCGGCTCGCCTCGGGCCCCCGAAATCTCAGGACCGGCCCTGGAAAGCAGGAGTAGGTTTTACCCTGAATCGAGGGGCCACACCTGGGTAAACTCGCGTCTCTTGTTTTCACCTCAACCCTTTCGAAGTTTCCTTAGTAGCAATGGCCTCGCAATCTAGTTATTGCACGAGGACACTTGCCGTGACAATACCACGACAGTTGGCGCCCACCGTGGGGCCTGCTCGCGGAAGCGTCGTCTTTTCGGAAGGAGCGCTACCTGGAATCGAGAAGCTCGCGATAGGCCGACTCAGGAGGAGCCGATGCGGAAATCATTACAATCATGACACGTGGGGCCCCGAGTTCGCCTCCGTGGATTCAGGACTTCACGTCCCCTTTGGCAAGATCCATGTCTTCATCGGATACGTTGGGACAACAGCTTCAGAACCGGACCAACTTTCAGATTCGGTGTCTGAGAAAACCATGGCAATGGATTCCGATGGCGAGTCCTCAGTTGGGAACAATGACGATCACGATGAGACAGACTCGATCCACCAACTCTTTGGAGATCGGTTAGGAGGAGACCTAAAATTGGAC
Source organism: Alopecurus myosuroides (assembly GCA_028641055.1). Lineage (NCBI taxonomy): Eukaryota > Viridiplantae > Streptophyta > Magnoliopsida > Poales > Poaceae > Alopecurus > Alopecurus myosuroides. The sequence continues at coordinate 22,236 of JAPCYS010000303.1, read as the reverse complement.
ACACCAGGTTTCGATGAGACAACTCACCATGCTGCTGTTTACATGGCTGGTCCCACACAACCAATTGAGCCCAGGTATGACTCGGAGGGAAACCTGATTACTAACGAGGCTTCGACCTCAAACCCGGTTCTTGGAGCACCAGGTGTTACGGTCACAACACCAACCGGACCAACGGCTGCCCCAGGAGCACCAGAGGTGACGCCCTCGACAGGACATGGAACAACTAGATCAGGGGAGGCAGTGATCGACTTGACCGGGTCTGCGTCGTACAACCCGAGACCTGAGCTGATGGCTGCAATGGATTCTTTAAACGAAATTCTGGCCACGCCGATCACCCCAGAAAACCTGGAGCAACGTAACACGGAGATAGCAAGACTCCGACAGGAAATAACTTATGCTCGTCAAGAGATTGAGAAAGAAGCCACTTGCATAAACAAAGCCCGGTTAGAATTCTGGAAGAGGCCACACATCTGGGGAGGGAAGGAATTCACCTAACTTTCAGGCAAAGAGAGCTAGCGTCAATACAGAACAAACGTCATCATACTCGCCTGAATAATGAGTTCGGGGTTGGACTCGAGCCTACTAATCTCCATAATTTGTTTACATCTCCGACTGGGAACCCTGCAGCTCGTAACCCGGAGACCTAGGATATCTCACGAACCCCCCGGTTATCCCTGCTCCAGTCCATCCAGCACGTTTCCAGCCACCCGTTCAACCGCTTGGGAGTCCAAATCCAGTACCAACCCCAGCACAGCCTGTGCAAGAAAGGTTTCATACGCCTCCGGGTCACTTCAATAATCCGATGGATAACATTTGGGCAGCAACCACTAGTCTGGCGCAGATACCGGTTGACCCTAATAACCCTATGGCAGTTGAAGCTCGAAGGGCCATTGAGATGCTACAAATAGCGGTGGTTCAGCAGTTAAATTACAGCAATCAGGACAGGATGCACTCAACACCTTATCATAGTAGGACAGCTCTGCCGTGGAGTCATCATGGGAATTCTCCAGCCCCAGCAGGATCCAGCAATGCTAACCGACAACCCAACCCACCCAAGCAAGCAGTATCTTATGCGTCCGGAGTTTTAAATACAGGACATAGAACCGCGGAACCTGAAAACAGGAATCCAGGTCATGTTCAGAACCCAGTGCAAGCCACGGTCTCAAACCCAGCTCAAGCCGGGTCTCGTAGGATTGGAATCCAGTGCCTCGGTCCTGCAATTAGGAACGAGAGAATACCAGCTGATTTTAAAGGACCTCGCAGAGTTGTGAATTATACGCCTGACATGGAGCCTGCAGACTGGATAGCGGGTTATGAGATGGCCATGGAGATATTGGAAGTAAGCGACGCGGTGTGCGCACGCTACTTAAGCGTGATGTTGGAAGGGCCAGCAAAGTCTTGGTTGAAGAACTTGCCCGCCAATTCAATCAACAGCTAGCAGGAGTTGAAGGACCGGTTTATCAAGAATTTTCAGGGCACATGTAAACGACCAACGACGATCACAGACCTGGAAAATTGTGTTCAGAAAGAAGGGGAGTCCGCCCAACATTGGTCTCGGCGTTTGGCAGAGATCATACACCCGTCTGTCGGACTCACCGCTCAACAAGCTGTGACAGTACTGGAAAGAAATTGCAGGTTTGACCCTTTGAAGCATAAGCTGGGACACATTAAGCGGTACGTAAGTGACATGAGCGAGTTGATGGATACCATGACCAATTATGCGGAGTCTGACAAAACCAAAGATGCAGACTCGGATGACGAGAAGTCCGCCAAAGGAAAGAAAACTGGAACCAAGGGTAGCCAGAACCCGAGTCAGAGCAACAATAATCCTCAGAACCAGAACAATAACAAGCGGAAAAACGGAGAGGGGACTTCAGATTTGGTGGCTAACATGAATACAGGTTACAGAAACCAACGTCAGGGTAACAACTTTAGAGGAAATCAAAATTTTAGGCCAACCAGCTTCGCACAGGCTCAGCAAGCCCTGAAAGGTCCGTGCCCCAGACATAGTATAAATGGAAAGTTAGCAAATCATTCTTGGGAAAATTGCTTCATCATGGAGAGTTTCAGACCTAGTGGAAATAATAATTACGGACCAGGAAACGGTGGAGGAGGCAACCCAGGAAATATGGGAGGTGGAAATCCGGGAGCTGGCAGCTCGGGACCCGGAAACCATAATCCGGGTCATCACAGTCAGAGTCACCAGGGAACTAACCCGGGCGTCAGTCACCAAGGCGGAAACACCAGTTTCAAACAAACCCGAAGCAGCTAAGCTCAGGCCAATATCATGTGTTCACCACGAGTTCCCGCAGAAGAGAACGAAAGGTGCAGAAGCGTGCCGTTAACACAGTCACCCCCACTGTTCCTAGATGGCTTAACTGGTCAGAACAACCCATAAACTGGAGTCGGGCTGATCATCCCCCATGAGTTGATAATCCAGGTGGAGTGGCCCTGGTTGTGGCTCCACAAGTTGGAGGATATAAGTTAGATAAGGTACTGATGGATGGAGGCAGTAGTATAAACATACTTTACTATGACACGTTCAAAAGGATGAACTTGCAAGAGAAACAACTTCTGAAATCATCAACCGCGTTTCATGGGATTGTACCTGGTAAGTCTGCACAACCTATCGGAAAAATATTTCTTGAAGTTGGTTTTGGGGTATTTAAAAATTACAGGACAGAGATGCTAGCATTTGAAATAGTAAAGTTCAAAAGTCCGTACCATGCTCTGTTCGGACGGCCAGCTTATGCCAAGTTCATGGCCAGACCTTGCTATGTTTATCTCAAGCTAAAGATGTCAGGTCCCAATGGAAACATTACTGTTAATGGAGATAGAGACATAGCTCTGGAATGTGAGGAAGGCGATGCAACTTACGCAGAGACAGCTTGCGCTGAAGAGGAGTTGAAATTGTATAAACTGCAGGTTGATCAAGAAGATATGACCTCGCTCAAAAAGCCATCAGCTGAGTCCAAGTTAAAATTTAAGTCTGCTCAAGACACCAAGCTGGTGGACTTTACCCGCGGGGACTCATCTAAGCAGTTCAGCGTGGGGCTCACATGACAGAAAAATAGGAAAGCGCGCTCATCAAGTTCCTCCGTGAGAATTGGGATATCTTCGCATGGAAACCTTCTGACATGCCAGGTGTACCAAGGGAACTTGCTGAGCACAGCTTAAATGTGAATCCTGATTTGAAACCTATTCGCTAGTTCCTCCATCATTTCAATAATGAAAGAAGGAAAGCAATAGGAGAAGAGATTGCCAGGTTACTTGCAGTAGGGTTTATTGTAGAGGTGTTTCATCCAAAGTTGTTAGCTAATCCAGTTCTCGTTCTCAAGAAAAACGGAACCTGGAGAATGTGCATAGACTACACAAATTTGAACAAAGCATGTCCTAAAGACCCGTTCGCGTTACCCCGTATTGACCAGATTATAGACTCTACGGCCGGTTGCGAACTGCTATGTTTCCTGGACGCATCACCAAATCAAAATGAAGGAAGAGGATCAAGAGAAGACATCGTTCATTACTCTCTTTGGAGCGTTTTGTTATACGTCAATGCCTTTTGGTTTAAAAAATGCAGGGGCAACTTATCAAAGGTGTATTCAGAAGTGCTTGGAAAGTCAAATTGGGCGAAACGTGCACGGTTATATGGATGACATAGTAATCAAATCACAGAAAGGTGACACTTTGATCTCAGACCTGGAAGAGACGTTCGCCAAATCTGCGCAAGTACCAAATGAAACTTAACCCAACAAAGTGTGTCTTTGGCGTGCCAGCTGGGAAGTTATTGAGTTTCATTATTTCCGGGAGAGGCATTGAAGCAAACCCGGAAAAAATCCAAGCCATACATAACCTGAAAAAGCCGGTTTGCCTGAAGGATGTTCAGAAGTTGACAGGTTGTGTTGCCGCCCTGAGCCGGTTTATAAGCAGGCTAGGCGAAAAGGCCATACCCTTATACAGATTGCTGAAGAAAACAGACACTTCTGTGTGGAATCAGGAGGCTGATGAGGCATTGGAGGCCTTGAAAAAACAACTTTCCAATGCACCTATATTAGCCGCGCCTGAGGAAAAAGAACCCATGTTGCTATATATAGCGGCAAATAATAGGGCAGCGAGTGCGGTGGTAGTTGTGGAGCGTAAGCTGGAAGATAAAGAAGGTCTTTTTCAGCGGCCGGTTTACTACGTCAGCGAGGTGTTGAAAGAGTGTAAACAACGTTACCCCCATTGGCAGAAGCTTGTCTTCGGAGTATTCATGGCTAGTCGCAAACTGAAACATTACTTTCAGGAACACCCTATCACTGTGGTTAGTTCAGCGCATCTGTCTAACATTATTCAAAATAGAGAAGCAACAGGAAGAGTTGCCAAGTGGGCCATCGAGATGGGACCTTATCATATCAAATACGAGCCAAGGATTGCAATAAAATCCCAAGCTTTGATCGAGTTTATAAATGACTGGACACAGTTACAGGTTCCACCGGATAAATCAGATACTAACTATTGGACTACGCACTTTGATGGATCTCGACAACTGGAAGGTTCAGGAGCTGGTGTGGTTTTAACATCCCCACGAGGAGATAAGTTCGCTATGTCTTGCAAATCTCATTCAAATCCACTAATAATGCAGCGGAGTATGAAGCCTTGCTCCATGGGCTTCGCATTGCGAAAGAAATTAGCATAACCCGGATTCGATGTCTGGGTGATTCCGATCTGGTATCTCAGCAAGTTACAGGAACTCGGGATTCTAAAGACCCGGTCATGGCAGCTTATAGACGGGCAGTTACCCAGCTGGCTGGACATTTTCAGGGATATCAGGTGGATCATATCGATCGACGTCACAACGAAGCAGCTGATGCACTGGCACGTTTAGGTTCTCAGAAAAAGCAGGTCCCACCAAACGTTATTCTGGATGAAATTCATAGCCCGTCTATTAAAATCCCAACAGAAGAAGACTTAGCAAATCCAGACCCAGAATCAGAATTAGTAGCTGCTCTACACATAATCCCAGAGTGGATTGAGCCATATTTGGCATACCTTACGAGAAGTGAGCTCCCGTAGGACGAGGTTATAGCTCGCCAGGTTACCAGAAGATGCAAGTCATATACAATTATAAATGGTGAGTTACACAAGAGAAGCGCGACTGGAATTTTTAAAAGATGTGTTTCTCCAGAAGAAGGATGTCAAATTCTCAGAGAAATTCATTCATGAGACTATGGCCACCACGCAAGCTCTAGATCTTTAGTTAATAAAGCTTTCAGACATGGATTTTTATGGTTAACCGCGAATGCTGATGCAGAACATATACTGAAAACATGTGAAGGCTGTCAAAGATATGCAAGACAGGATCACGTGCCAGCTCAAGACTTGCGTATGATTCCCATAACCTGGCCTTATGCAGTTTGGGGACTTGACATGGTAGGACCTTTCAAAAGGTCAACTGATAAAAAGACTCATCTATTAGTGGCAGTTGATAAGTTTACAAAGTGGGTAGAAGTGGAACCAATGAGTAAATGTGACGCAGTTACAGCAGTCAAATTCTTAAAAAAGCTGATTTTCAGGTTTGGGTACCCACATAGCATTATTACAGATAACGGGACGAATTTATCAGAAGGAGCAATGCAGAAATTTTGTGAACAGAACCATATAAGGCTAGACCTTGCTTCTGTGGCCCATCCATAGTCCAACGGACAGGCAGAGAGGGCTAACCAGGAATTACTCAAAGGTATCAAACCCAGACTTCAGGTTCCATTGGAGAAGACCGCTGATTGCTGGGTCTAAGAGCTGCCTGCTGTTTTATGGAGCATACGAAGTACTCCAAATAGGTCAACAGGTTATACCCCCTTTCTTTCTGGTTTATGGAGCGGAGACAGTTTTGCCAAGTGATATTCATCACGATTCACCACGAGTGAAAGAACATAGGTTCTAAATCTTGTTTTGAGTGTTTGATTACAACATATAGATGGACTAATGTGCTTTGCTAAGTGTACTCAGAAAACATAGTCCCGTAAATGTCTTACAAAGTTCAGCAATATGTGAGAAAATGCTACGGGAAAATACAAGGAAGAAGTGAAAAGAAACGGCGAAAAGAAAGGAGAAAAGGAAGAAAGAAGCAGGGTGGCCGGGCTCCAGGCCGGCCTGGCCGGGCTCCAGGCCGGGCTGGCGCAGCTCCTGGCCGGCCCCACGCCGGCCCCCAGGCCGGGGTGGGTTCTGGCCCGGCCCTGGCTGCTCCCAGGCCGGCCAGGCCGGCCCCCAGGCCGGGGTGGACGCAGGAAAGGGAAGACCCTCTAAAACGGCCATATTTCGACACGAGTATATATTCGGGGTCTTCACCTACCTTTGCTCTTTGTCAATCCCACTCACACTCTCTCTCACCACCATTGATTGACCAAGCTCAAGCTCAAGAACAAGATCTCCACAAATCCCCAACCAAAGCTCGTGATACTTTGGGATTTGAAGGAGACACCCCCGATCTACAACTCCACCGAGCCGATTAGAAATCCACCCACTCATCCCATAGGATCTTGTCATTCTTAGTTCATTGGAGCTAGGAATCTTGTTGCTCTTAGTTCATCGGAGCTCGGAGCCTTGTTGATATCCCCGGTGCTTTTGTGCCCGTGGATCTTGCTTCTCGAGTCTTGGCGGCTCTTGGGATTTGGTGAGGACCCTCCAATCTTGTGGAGTGTGCCTCATCCTTGTAAAGGTTTAGTTGTCAACCTCAACGGCAACATAGTGATTCGAGTCTATCCACATCGGTGGAAGATCTCGAAGGAGATACGGTGTGGCATTTGAGGCCTACTCGGTGTTCCACTTTGGTGGCACCGCACCGCTCCAACGGAGATTAGCTTCCATTGGGAAGTGAACTTCGGGATAAATCTCCGCGTCATTATGTTCGGTTATTCCTCAACTTACCTTTACTTGTTACTACTAGCTTAGTCATATTGTTCATCTTGTGCTAGTCGTAATTGCTCAACATATAGGATTGTCCATCTAGTTGCATACTCTAGATAATCTATATTTGAGCTTTGCCTTGTTAACTTGAAAAAGAAGTTAAAATTTGTAGTTAACCTATTCACCCCCCCTCTAGTTAACCTCTCGATCCTTCAATTGGTATCAGAGCCTCGTCTCTTTATAAAAGGCTTTACCGCCTAAAGAGGAGGTGAGGATGGCCGATGATCCCGTCACCATGGATGGGATTCAAAAGCTAATCCAAGCTATGATTGAATCTTCCGAGAAGAAGATGGAGGGACTAATAAAAGAATTGACATCTCCATCTAAGCAACCTAGTGAAAAGATTATCTTAGATGAACATGGAAACCCCTTGCCAATTAAAGAAGGAAGTGATACAACTTCACCTTTAAATAATGGTTCACCATCAAATGGTATGTGGCAATTCTTTGGATATGCATACAACAATGCTCCTAATGTTCAACATCCGCATGTTTCTAATCTTGGTCCACCTCCTTTGGTGATCGGCATCGTTTTACTAATTGGAAAGCTTCCATGAAGTCTTACATGTGCATCTCTTCAATGCAAATATGGAGAATTGTTGAAAAAGGATATGAGCCAAAGGATCCCGCTAATCTAAGCTCAAGTGACATCATTGATGAGCAACTCAACGCTCATGCCTTGCACATGTTGGAAAGGGCAATGGAGAAGGAAGGAGTTGAGCACATCCGGTCCCTCACAAGTGCAAAGAAAGCTTATGATGGTCTTGTTGATATGTTTGACGGCAATGTCAACCTCCAAAGGTCCAAGAGGTCAATCATTCAAAGAAAAGTTGAAACACTTTCACTTGGCGATGGAGAGAACATAGAAGACATGTTAGAAGGCTCAAGGCTCTTGTAAATGATATGAGAGATAGTGATTCACGGATTGCACGGAGAATTGGGTCAAGGAGAAATTCCTTCTCACCTTGATGCCATACAATGAAAACATGGTGATGAATGTACAAGCAAGGGCCGACTATTTGGACCTATCCCCCAATGATGTCCTAGGTCTTTTTATCACTCTCAAGGTCATGAAACAAACCTCCGATGATGTCATGGCCCGTGTGAACGGAGCAAAGAAAGCATCTCTTGCCTTGAAGGCCAAGGTCATTCCCCATGAAGATAATGACTCGAGTGATGATGGTGGCTCTACGCATGAGGTCTCCGAGAGAGAAATGAGGACATCCCATGAAGAATGCTTAGCTCTTGCTCAACACAAGTGGTGGAAGAAAGGAGACTTTAGATCCAATGCCACCAAGAACAAAGGAAAGGAATCCTCTAGCACGAAGAAAGCAAGAACTTGATTCAATTGTGGAGATTCCGAGCACTTCGTTGCCGAGTGTCCCCTTCAAGAGTAGAATTGAGAATGGAGGAAGACTTATCAAGAAATCCACCTTCATTCCCAAGTCCAAGAACTTCATCAAGAGAGGCCCTCCTAGGGCAATGATTGCTAACGAAGTCGAGTACACATCCGGTGGTGAAGAGGATGATGGTGAAGGCGAACAAGTAGGTATGGCGGCCATGGCTAGGGGCGTCATACCTCCTAACTTAAGCTCTCTTCTCCAACCCAAATGACAACAAGGGCCCCTCGATTCACAAGTGCTTCATGGCCAAGGGTATACCCGCAAAGGTGACTCCTACACTTAAACTTGCTAACTCCTCTATTCCTTCACTACTAAATTGTGTCGAGGAAGACCCCTTGACAAACTTTGTTGAAAAACTAGAAGGAGAAACTAAATCCATCTTTGTCTCTCTCATGGATCAATTAAGTGAGGCACATGGCCATTGATGAACATGAGGAGAGAATAATGTTACTTGAAAAGTTTGCTCGTGATGATGCTAATAAAATTGAGGAGCTTGAGAAAGCTCTAGATGAATCACATTGCCTTAAAGAAAGCATTGAAGAAACCTTTGCAATTGACATAGCTAAAGTTAAACTTGATTGTCAACATGCTTTTGCTAAGGTAACAGAATTCATGAGTTTAAATGATGCAACTAATCAAGGGTATAATGAACTCATTAAGGATTTTGATAAGCTTAAAATTGATCATCGACTATCTCAAATGAGCTCAAAACCTTAAAAGGAGTTAGAATTGTGAATGAAAACTCTTGTGCTACTAACCCTTTGTGTGTCAAGGCAACTCTCATTGAGGAGAACAATAGGTTGAAGGCAAAACTCAACAAGGGCCTTGCCACATGCATCCAAGGCCAAAAGAACCTCAATGATCTTTTGAGTAATCATAAGAGAGTTGTTGGTAAAGAAGGTCTTGGTTTTGGTTCCACATCGGAGGTGGCCCACAAGAAGAAGTCAACCCTCCACTAATCTATTGTTTTTGTGAAGGAGGGGGAGTTGGCTAATGAGGAAGATGAGTTTGATATTATTGCTAAAAGTATTGTTTCTAGGAACACTACTTCTCACAACAACTTTGCGGGAAAGTATAACCCATCCTATGTGCTTCTAAAATCTACTAATGGTCATGTTTATGCAAAGTATGTAGGCACCTCATATGGTGATGATTACAAGCATGCTATTTGGGTTCCCAAGACCCTTGTGACTAACAAAAAAGGACCCATCCAAAAATGGGTACCTAAGACAAGAAGTTGATTTATTGTAGGGTTGCATTTCCGGTGGAACATCATGGATGATTGATAGCGGTTGTTCCGCACACATGACCGGAAGCAAAGAAGTATTAGAAGACTTGAAACTCCAACTTCTCAAGTTTGCTCATGTAACTATTGGTGATCGCTCACAACTCAAGGTATTGGGACATGGCAAGGTGGTCATTTCTCCGGATTCATCCCATTGAGAAAGTCCTCCTTGTTGAGTCCCTTGGCTATAATCTTCTTTCCGTCTTGCAACTTTGTGAATGCAATTTTACATGTGTATTTGGGCGTCACCATGTGCTTGTCCTTCACACTATTTCTCTTAAAGTAGCCTTTGTTGGATTTGTGGAAAACGGTATGTATGTAGTGGATTTCTCGAAAGAAACTACACATATTGCCACATGTCTAATGGCTAAATCCGACGTGGGGTGGCTTTGGCATCGTCGCCTAGGCCATGTCGGTATGAGAAATCTACAAACTCTTGTGAAGGGTGAGCACGTGGTAGGACTAACAAGTGTGAATTTTTCCAAAGATCGTCCTTGTAGCTCTTGTATTGCCGGAAAGATGCATGAGAAGAATCATCCTAAAACATCTATCATCGCCACAACAAGACCTTTTGAGCGCATTCACATGGACCTATTTGGCCTCCCACATAGATAGTCTTGGTGGCAAGAAGTATTGTTTGGTTATTGTTGATGATTATACAAGATACACTTGGGTTTTCTATATCAAGAAAAGAGTGAAACTCAAGAAAGATTCATTACTTGGGCTACCGAAGTGCAACGCCAATATGACACCAAGATCTTATCCATTAGGAGTGACAATGGTTCCGAGTTCAAGAACTACACCATGGATGAATTCTTGGGTAATGAGGGGATAAGACATCAATATTCCGCCGCGTACACCCCTCAACAAAATGGTGTTGCGGAGAGGAAGAATCGCACACTTATTGATATGGCAAGAACTATGATGGCCGAGTTCAAATCCCCATATAACTTTTGGGCCGAAGCTATCAACACCGCTTGTCATCTATCTAACCGACTCTTCCTTCGTCCGATGATTGGAATGACTCCATATGAGCTTCTAACCGGTAACAAACCCAACCTCTCATATCTTCGAGTTTTTGGGTGCAAATGCCAAGTATACATAAAAGGAACTAGATTGTCTAAATTTGATGCTAGAACATTTGAAGGTATTTTTGTTGGTTATGCCACGAACTCCCACACTTATAGAGTCTACAACATATCCACCGGGTGTGTCGAAGAATCTATGAATGTGGAATTTCATGAGGATAATGGCTCCCAAGTGAGCAAATTGATTGTGATGATGTAGGTGATGAACCATCCTCCATAGCCATAGGAAGAATGGGTGTAGGTCCACTTATACCCATTGAGGGACACCTTGTGGCAAATGAAGATGGAACTAGCTCTACGCAAGTGGCCCTCTACATCAACCACCAATCAAATGGTAAACCAAGAACAAGAAGAAGATCTTAATGGGATATCTCCCATCAAGAAAGTGATCAAGATCCACCCAATGATAATGGTGGAAGTGGTCTTGGTGATACTTCACCAAGAACTCCAATAAGGGTGGACAATGGTCTTGATGAAGGAAATGATGAGGATGTCCCACCAAATGAACATCCCGATGATGCTCTAGTTCGTATCATGTCTCGTCAAGCATCAAGATTGCAACAAAAGTCACTATATCAAAAGAATATAATTGGTGGCTTGGGAAGAAGTGTCTCCACTCGTGGACAAGTGCTCAAGTTTTGTGGTATTCATTCATATGTCTCTCATGTTGAACCCATCAAAGTATATGATGCTCTTGAAGATGAAGATTGGGTTCAAGCTATGCATGAAGAGCTCCATAATTTTGAAAGGAACAAAGTATGGTCTCTAGTGGAAAGACCCAAGGATCACAATATCATTGGAACTAAATGGGTGTTCAAGAATAAGCAAGATTCTCATGGGCAGTGATTCGCAACAAAGCACGATTGGTTGCTCAAGGCTACTCTCAAGTCGAAGGACTTGACTACGGTGAAACTTTCGCTCCCGTAGCTAGGCTTGAATCCATTCGTATATTACTTGCATTTGCCACTAGTCATAACTTTATCTTGCATCAAATGGATGTTAAAAGTGCCTTTCTAAATGGACCTTTAAATGAAATGGTATATGTTAAACAACCTCCGGATTCGAGGATCCCAAGTATCCTAAACATGTCTACTTCCTCCATAAGGCTTTGTATGGCCTCAAACAAGCCCCACGTGCTTGGTATGATCACTTAAAGGAGTTCTTAGTAGATCGTGGTTTCGTGCTTGGGGAAATTGATCCCACACTCTTTACCAAAAGTGTAGATGGACATTTCGTTGTATGCCAAGTATATGTTGATGATATTATATTTGGATCATCTAACGTGAGTTTTGTAGATCAATTTGCCAACTAATGACAAGTGAATTTGAGATGTCTATGATGGGAGAATTAAAGTTCTTTCTAGGTTTTGAGATCAAGCAATATCATGAAGGGACTTTTATTTGTCAAGCCAAATATATTCAAGACATGCTCAAGAAATTCGATATGATTAATGCCAAACCATTACCTTATCCAATGCCAACTACCACAAATCTCTCTTTGGATCATGAAGGTATACCGGTAGACCCCAAACTTTATAGATCCATCATTGGATCTTTGCTTTACCTTTGTGCATCTAGACCGGATATTATGTTTAGTGTGGGTTTGTGTGCAAGATTTCAATCTAACCCCAAGGAAAGCCATATGATGCGGTCAAGAGGATTCTTAGGTACTTGGTTGACACTCCAACTCATGGTCTTTGGTATCCATCAAACACAACTTTTGATCTTGGGATACTCGGATGCGGATTGGGGAGGTGACAAGGTGGATAGAAAATCAACCTCGGGTGCTTGCCAATTTCTTGGTAGGTCTCTCGTGTGTTGGTCTTCCAAGAAGCAAAATTGTATTGCCACCTCCTCCACGGAAGCGGAGTATATCTCCGCCGCAAGTTGTTGTTCTCAACTCTTATGGATGAGGCAATGTCTTAAGGATTTTGGAATTAAGATTAAGACAATGCCTCTTTTATGTGATAATGAGAGTGCTATTAAGATTGGTCACAATCCGGTACTTCATGGCAAGACCAAGCATATTGAGATTCGGTATCATTTTATTCGGATCATGTGGCCAATGGTGATATCTCACTCTCTTATGTCAACACTAAAGATCAACTTGCCGACATCCTTACCAAGCCTCTAGATGTGAAGAGATTCAAGGAATTAAGGAGTGAGCTCAACATCATATGTGCAAGCAATTTTAGTTGATTGGAAATCTCGCATACACACCCCTACTAGACTATTATTTGGATTTAGATGCACGCATAGACATAGGGGGAGTGTAGCTCAATCAATGAGCCAACACTACCTCTATTATGCATAAATAAACAAATCATGCCTAAATGATCATTTTTAATGACATCATGTGCTTAAATGATGAGTCTCGACAATGCACCCAAGATATATCTTCGCGGTGTCATATCGAACATACTCATACATGGTGGCCACGGCCACCGCCCATTTTTCCCATCCAACATTTGTGTTCGAGTGTTCACTAAATTGCTTATCTCTTTGATTTCATATTTCATTTGTATCCAATGTTGCTCGTTTCGTTCTCTCATTTTTTTATCCCCATTGGATACAAATGAAATCATCATATGCATTTCATCATCCTCATATCATTCGTGCACATGGTCAAATAAAAGTGCTCTAAGAACCAAACTCATGAAAATATTGTTAGAGTATACTTTCTGAAAATTCTTCAATTGGAATATTGTTCATGTCTTTTTTGTGTGGTGTGGTATGGCTTGATATGTTGGGTAGATTCATCGTTTATTTTATTTCTTGTTTCCAAAAAAAATTAAATTGAATAGGCCAGCCCAACTCAACTGCCAAACAAAAAAAGGGGGAAGAAAACAAAAAAAAAACCAACCCGGCCTCCCCCACCCGCGCGCGCCGGCCCCAGGCCGGCCCTTAGGCCGGGGCGTTCGGCCGGTACCCCGGCCTCGCCTCCCGCCGCGATCCGGCCCCAGGCCGGCCCCTAGGCCGGGCCGTTCGGGCGCCTGGCCGGCCTCCCACCAGGCCTTCCCCCCCCGCGCGCCGGCCCCAGGCCGGCCGCCCCGCCCACCCGTTCGCCTCCACACCGCCGAGCCGGCCAGGCCGGCATGCCACCCGGCCCCAGGCCGGGGTGGGGCGATGCCCCCACAAACCCCACGCCCCACACTCCCTGCCCCCTCAAACCGCACCAAACCGCCCCCACTTCTTCTTCCTCCTCCCCCATCTCCATTAGAGCCCCTAGGAGCTCTTCCCTACCCCCCTCCCCCCACCTCCCTAGCCCATCCCCTCCGCCCAAAATCACGGATCCGGAAGCCCTCGGCCTTCTCCTCCCTCTCCTCCACACGGATTTCTCACTAAACTCTTATTGGAGGAGATCGGGACACTTGATTTTCTAGTGGTTTTTTGCTTGCCAATGGCTTCGAACTCGGGTACTTTTTCTATGGGCTATTCTATGAGTTATATGTATGCTAGTGCCATCCATATGTGTGCTTATACTAGTGTTTATGTGCTAGATTTTTTTTGCTTCCATCTATTCAAGATTAGGGTTCATGCCACACCTATGTCACTCGTTTCAATCCTATCCATGGATATGCTTGTACTAGGATTCATATGCTAGGGTTCATACTAGGGTTCATACCACTATGTTCTATCATGTTTTGTTCATCACATGTGTTCCATCTATTCGTATGATATGCCATGATCCTCATAATCGATTAATGCTCGGGTTCATCCACTATGATCTATTATATTTTTTTCATGACATATGTGCCACATATTTATGTTTATGCCATGTTGATGTTCACCTAGCCCTATGTTACTTAGCTTTGCACATCCCCTTTCATAGTTGGCCATGACTCTAAATATTTTGTTTCACATCAAACAATTTTATCCACATGATATGATACTATGCAAACAACCCTCATCTTGTTTTCACTAACTATTGGGCTCGTATTTCGTTTACCATGACATTGTCCCATAGATTCATGTTTTAAATTTTTGTTTCTCTCACATAAAACAAACGACCATGTGCACTCATTATCATATTCCATCTATATGCATCATATATTTCAGGTGACTCTCCTCCTCATGAGGATGCCTCTCGCTCTCTCCGTCCTCGCATCCCTCGCAAGAAGAGTGCTCAAGATGTTGCTGGCTCTACTCCCTCACGGAGATCCGCCCTTCCTATCAATCCAAAGGAACCCGTGATCAGGAACTGGGGTGGCCTTAGTACCGCTGATTTTGAGGAAGCTAGGCTGAAGTTTAACCCATATGACTTTGGTGAAAGGACATGCTCGGATAATCGGTTTTATTGCAACATGCATCAAGTAATGCATGAATTCATTCTTGGCAAGCTACAGCACACTCATGTGGATCAACACTTCTTTGACATTGAGTATGCTCGCAACAAGTGGCCTGAAGTGATGACCATCATGGACTACCACAACCTCACTCCTCTCATGGGTGACACACTGGCTCATCCGTTCTCTCCAGAGTTGCTCAGGGAGTTCTACTCCACCGTTCACTTCGCCTCTGGTGGTCCCACGCGTCTCCCACCTACCTTGATATGGATGAGCGGTGGCACCAAGTGTGAGGCTACCATGGATGAGTTTGGTGCTATATTGGGTATCCCCGAATATCGTTTGACTATACATTCTATTTCCGCGTTCATGGGAGCCCTCCAAGATTATGAAGGCCAAGGATGGGATTCGTCATTGCTATCCCGAAGGTACCGGTTCCATGAATATTCCTAAGATCAAGTTCTTCTCTGAGCATTGGTACATGATACATGCCATTCTTCGCAACACCATCGCCACCAAATTCGGTGAGAAGGGCGAGGTACGCAAGTGGATGATCAACCTCCTCTTCCACATTGAGTCTCGGATGCAAGCAAAGAAGCAGTTGGATGTACTAGACTATATGTGGAATGAGATGCAGAGTGTGGTTAAGGAGAAGAGGGTCCCCATCTATGGCTCCTACATTCAGCGTCTTATTGAGACCCGCATTCCCGAAGGTCTCCTCAACAATTATGCCAAAGTGACTCCAAAGAAGAACATTCTCATGTATGATGCTCCAGTTGAGACTGCTAATGAGCCAAGGCCTAAGCGCACCCGCACCGAGTCAGTTACTCGCCGCTCTCCTTCACCTTCTCCCGCTCCTGAGACATTTAATCTTAAGAAGATTCTTCAGAAGATGAACTGCTTTTTCATTGATAAGCAACATCAGGATTATGAGGCTTATCGCAAAGGGAAGGCCTCTAGTCGCCGTCAGCGCGCCATACAGACTGCTCTCAAGATTCCTCTTAGTCCTCAGAGCTCCGAAGAGGTTTCCGAGGAGAAGTGGATGTCTAAGCATACTTATTGGTGTGGAGATGATGCTTCCTCTCTCGGCTCTTTTGCGGGGCCCTACACCACCGCTGAGGCTAGTTCCAGTCAGGCTCCACACGAGGACCTCCATGAGGACGAGGATGAGGATGAGATGGGCGACGAGTGATCGCATTGCATTTTCTCCCTTTTTGGTGTATGATGCCAAGGGGGAGAACCACTCACGCATTGCATTGCATCACATGCATTCATTTGCGTCTTATCGTTGTGATTTGCTTTCTAGTTGAAACTATTTGTGTGCTTTGTGAACCTTTGTGTTATTGTAAGACTATGTTCTTAATTATCTATCGTACTCTCTATTATGTGTGTGACAATGGTTATTGAAGATCTTAGCAAGATTATCAAGTTATTTCCTCCACTCACTATTTTCCATATATTGAAGCCATATTGAGTGAAGTTATTATTCATAAGAAGAATGCTATGGTAAGATCTTGCAAGAAGTAAACATTATTATTCATACATGTGTATCTTCAATGGTAAAAATCATGGATGAACTAATCTCTTGCACTTCACATAAATATGTTATATTCTCATCATCATCATGATTATAAAATATACATGTCAATTGTTATGGGCACACAAATAGGGGGAGTACGAATATATGTTATTTCTCTCACAAATAGCCATGCAATATTATCTAGTTTGCAAATCCGTATGTTGTCATCAAACATCAAAAAGGGGGAGATTGAAAGAACATAGGTTCTAAATCTTGTTTTGAGTGTTTGATTACAACATATAGATGGACTAATGTGCTTTGCTAAGTGTACTCAGAAAACATAGTCCCGTAAATGTCTTACAAAGTTCAGCAATATGTGAGAAAATGCTACGGGAAAATACAAGGAAGAAGTGAAAAGAAACGGCGAAAAGAAAGGAGAAAAGGAAGAAAGAAGCAGGGTGGCTGGCCTCCAGGCCGGCCTGGCCGGGCTCCAGGCCGGGCTGGCGCAGCTCCTGGCCGGCCCCACGCCGGCCCCCAGGCCGGGGTGGGTTCTGGCCCGGCCCTGGCTGCTCCCAGGCCGGCCAGTCCGGCCCCCAGGCCGGGGTGGGACGCAGGAAAGGGGAAGACCCTCTAAAACGGCCATATTTCGACACGAGTATATATTCGGGGTCTTCACCTACCTTTGCTCTTTGTCAATCCCACTCACACTCTCTCTCACCACCATTGATTGACCAAGCTCAAGCTCAAGAACAAGATCTCCACAAATCCCCAACCAAAGCTCGTGATACTTTGGGATTTGAAGGAGACACCCCCGATCTACAACTCCACCGAGCCGATTAGAAATCCACCCACTCATCCCATGGGGATCTTGTCATTCTTAGTTCATTGGAGCTAGGAATCTTGTTGCTCTTAGTTCATCGGAGCTCGGAGCCTTGTTGATATCCCCGGTGCTTTTGTGCCCGTGGATCTTGCTTCTCGGAGTCTTGGCGGCTCTTGGGATTTGGTGAGGACCCTCCAATCTTGTGGAGTGTGCCTCATCCTTGTAAAGGTTCTAGTTGTCAACCTCAACGGCAACATAGTGATTCGAGTCTATCCACATCGGTGGAAGATCTCGAAGGAGATACGGTGTGGCATTTGAGGCCTACTCGGTGTTCCACTTTGGTGGCACCGCACCGCTCCAACGGAGATTAGCTTCCATTGGGAAGTGAACTTCGGGATAAATCTCCGCGTCATTATGTTCGGTTATTCCTCAACTTACCTTTACTTGTTACTACTAGCTTAGTCATATTGTTCATCTTGTGCTAGTCGTAATTGCTCAACATATAGGATTGTCCATCTAGTTGCATACTCTAGATAATCTATATTTGAGCTTTGCCTTGTTAACTTGAAAAAGAAGTTAAAATTTGTAGTTAACCTATTCACCCCCCACCTCTAGTTAACCTCTCGATCCTTCAACGAGTGACTGCTTATGTGGAAACCAATAATGAGTTAGCTCGTCAAGACTCATTAGATGCTTTAGAAGAAGCACGTGACCTCGCAGCATCTCGGTCAGCTATATATCAGCAGGACCTGCGTCGCTATGATAGCCGCAGAGTTAAGACTCGGGGTTTCCAAGGAGATTTGGTTTTAAGACTAATTCAGAAGAAGGATGGGATGCATAAGCTAAGTCCTCCATGGGAAGGACCCTTTGTCGTAAGTAAAAATCTACACAACGGGTCCTATTACCTCATTGATATGCGTGATGCTGATAAATCCCGCACATCTGAGGAAGAAACTGGAAGACCATGGAACATAGCCCAGTTGAGGCCATATTATACATAGGATCATTGTAATCACTATGTTATCTTTTGACAATAAGAGGTAATGTTAGCAACATCTGAGTTATTGAAATTTATTGGCCTATCCCTATGACATGAAGCTACAAATTATTTTTATATGATTACTTGGGGGCTGATGCTAGAGCATAGTCTATATCTCAAGAATCTGGCATATGCCAAGATTCTTGCCTGCCAGTCAGTGGTTACACGCGCTTTTATGACCTAGATGTTTAAGCCTGGTTGAGTCAATCATGATATAACCTGGTAACACCGGTTTATTATAACCCAGAAAACCTGGTTACTATGACCCTAAACTCCCAGAGTTGTACACACTAGAATAAGTCATGCCAAAAACCGGTTGAGCTAGAAAGCAAAGTAAACCAAGTCAAAGAAATTTCCATCTTCAGGTAAAGGAAACCGCAGAAAATATTAAACCGGACATGATTTGCATAACCTCAAAGAAAATCCGGGTTATTACACACCAAATTGTAGCATAAGTGCACACACGCACCTTCAAAAAATAGTACTGGAAATAAAGCAGTTTATCTAGCCTATTACAGACCCAACAGGGTCGAATTATTATTCTTGCAAAAAGATCACGTAATCACTCTGCAGAAGATTTTCCTTTCTGCTGGGACGGGTCCTGAATTGTCGGGTCTGGAGGAGCTAAGTCTTGAGTCTCCGGGTCAACTTGGGCCTGGATCGTTCCTTCAACTTCATCAGCAAGGACATACTTCCACTCTAGCTGGGCCAGAGCATCAGTAACATTCTCCGATTCATATAAGGGGCGTGGTGGAGCAGAAACTGAAGGAGTAACCGATTGAGGCGCACCAGATGAGGAGGCTATGGAGAGCCGGCTCTTCGGAGGGGCTTGTCGAACAGCAGCCATAGCTAGAGGAACAAACGGCATTTTCTGTTCATCCGAAGAAGTATAACCCAAGCACATGTCCTTCAATTTCAGTTTCTCAGCAATAGTGAAAGCATAGAACCGACACTCTTTTTCTATCCTGGCGAAGTCCTTCTTCTCATACTTTGACATATCTGCTTTGTATTATGGGAAACCTCCCACAAGAAGATCTGGTTTCAATTCCGGATGATAGGCCTTCGCCAGTGACATGACCTTGATGGCTCCACGGCGACATGATGATAGCTTATGCTCTTCTATCCATTGAGGGACCTGAGTTAGCTCCACAAACATTTCGCTAAGCCTTTTAGGAGGAGTATCCCAGTTTCAGACAGCTTTAATACATTCTCCACCTCCAATGTATAGCTGCCGGATCAGGGTGAATAAGGCCTTGAGTTTCAGGTCTGGGAGTTTCAGGTTATTCCCATGCATTCTGCCTACAGGTTACAAAAGTAATTTCTGATTTGAGCCAAGCTATTTGATAATAAGACAAAGGAAATACAACATTGGAAGTACAAAACACTGAAGGGGATGATAAACCGGATAAACTTAGCAAAAACACTGCAAGTGATATCTCTCAGCAGATCTGTGACCTTGGTAAAGCTGGTCCGGGTCTCCTCTAGTTCTTTCTCAGCAGTCTCTGCTCTAGTTACAAGAGCCTTCTCCCGGGTTTGAAAATCCTGTTGCAGAACAGACCAAGTCTTGGCTGCCTCAATTATTTGATCTGCTAGCTCTTTCTGTCGGGTCCTGGCTTCCTCAGTTTTCTTGGCTTCTTGGGCGAGCAAGTTCTTCA
This sequence comes from Alopecurus myosuroides, assembly GCA_028641055.1. Classification (NCBI taxonomy): domain Eukaryota; kingdom Viridiplantae; phylum Streptophyta; class Magnoliopsida; order Poales; family Poaceae; genus Alopecurus; species Alopecurus myosuroides. The sequence continues at coordinate 2,198 of JAPCYS010000303.1, read as the reverse complement.
AATTTGAAACCTCCTTTTGTGAGGAGGATTCAAGACTCCGCAAAGGATTCAAGTTATTCAAAGGTTTACTCGTAACTTGATAAATATCCGGATTATAAAATCATAACCCGGATACTGGTAAAATTATTGCAGTTTAAAAAAAAAGTTAAGTCCCAGGTAGCTGCAGGCTCGCAACCCGGCACTTGGGGGCTACAGTATTTCAGTTTCAAGCATTGAGTTATAATCTATGTTTAAGTCCCGGCTAGCCGCAGGCTCGCAACCCGGCACTTGGAGGCTACAACACTTCAATCTTATTTAAAACAATTAAGGACAAAAGCATAGCAAGTCCCGGTTTATAATGCCATTATAAACCAGCCCTTGGGGGCTACAGCTATCCAGGATACAGTTATTCAGGTTACAAGCTATCCAGTCTACGACCAGTCAGTAACAAGTCTCCAAGTATATATTACGAATATAAACTAGAAGATTGAGGGCTACATGTTACGAATATCGAGGTTACCTCATATTTCTGTTTCAAAAATTCTATGATACCATCAGCACGGCGCCGGTTCTCAGAGAGTTCTTGAGCAAGTGTGTCAAATCTCTAGCCTTCAATGTTCAGGCTAGGAGTAGATCTCTTGTCTTCCGGCTTCACTTTCAGGTCTTCAGTGACTTTGGAGAGAACAGTGGATGGTCCAGTAATCTCAACAACCTGAGATCCGGTTATGACCACATCCGGGTCCTGAACATTTACCTCTTCAACCGGAGGATCATTACCCGGGATATCATCAACCGGGTTCACCTCTTCATGTTATTTAGCCATAACATCCATATGACCCGGCGAGGGAGCGGCCGGTTCATCATTCTCTTCCTCAAGGTTCTTCTCTTCAACATTTACGGAGGGAGCAGCGGACGAAACAGGGTTCACTTTTAATACAGCTTGAGTTCTGTTGCAAAAGGAAAAGCTCTGAGTTACATTGCAAGAGTAAGGTATTAGCAAATCAGGAAAGGAAAGTTAGCTTACCCAGAGTTGATGGAGAATGAGCTAGCCCCGTTGAAATGGGACGAGTCTGAGTTCAGGGAATCTGAATGAAAAGGACGACTCAGTTCTGGCCTCATTTGTCCGGCTAAGGAGTGTGAAGCAGTGGGCGAAACCCGGATTTTGGAGAACCGGCGAGTGGGAGTTTTCTCACGCAAACCTGTTTCTAACTCGCTGGAGCCAGAGCTCCGAGTCCTTCTTCTCTTGCTGCCCTCCTCATCCTCCTGCGTTTTCTGTGTGTGTGAGGATGTTTTCAAAGGATTTTTTGACAGTCTAGAGATAGGCACCTTTGCGACAGCCTGCTGGGTCCTCTTCTGGCCTGCGGGGGGACTCCTTTTCGGCCACCAGGTTGGAACCAGTGATGGGAGTAGAGGGGTTGAAATCCGGTATGGCCTGATCTCGAACTTCATGACTCGTTTCTTCTTCAACAGCTTGGCCGCCGCCTAACCCGGCAACTTCCTGTTCCTCTTGCTCATCCTGCGAATAATCAGCGTTAGCGAATTGGTTGTGCAACTGGCCGAGGGAGTCAAATTCAGAAACCTCTTCCTCGTCGTCGCTTGGCTCTTATGATTCTTCGTCTTCAGGTGGTGAAGCGGTTCTTCGGTAGTAGTCCAGAAAGAGTCATTAGCCTGTGAACCGGAACAACAACAAGGTTAGAACTTATGCAGCTAAAAAGAAAAATGAAAGATGCAAAAATACAAAGATATGAAAACTTACGGGAGGAGCCGGGTTAGAGGAGCTAAAGGGATCCAGACCAACTTCGAAGAAATTTTCTTGCTTCACTCCAACCAGGAGTTTCAAGGAGGTTATCATCTTAGACTTAGAAACTATGGACTCGGAATATCTCATAGAATCTATTGAACCGGAATACACATGGAATAATCGGTTCCTGATGCTGAGTGGTTGAACACGCCAGTCTACCCAGGTTTTGGTCAAATCTAAACCTGTAAGCCCATGAACTATCAGCGAGGTTACACGTTTTAGGAGAGGTCGGATCTTGATTCGATCGGCAGGCTTGGCATAGGAGTTCATCGTGCTAGTGTAAACTAAGCGTTTAGGACGGTAACCTGGAAGAGCCGGTTCACCCTCGGGAGTGGTACTTTTGATATAGAAGTAGGATTTCTGCCACAACTTGGGGTGGCTTGCAAGAGGCATACCTGGGTAGGCGATGTACTTTCGT
>JAPCYS010001993.1:0-62650 GCA_028641055.1 Alopecurus myosuroides | reverse complement strand
TCCAAGGCATGGTGGGGGGAGGCGCTAATGACTGCATGTCATGTCCTAAAACCGAGTTCCCACAAAGAATAAAACCATTACTCCATTTGAGGAATGGGAAAGGAAAAGTTGAAACTCTCCTACCTACGTACTTGGGGTTGTTTGGCGAAAGTCAATATACCAATTCCCAAGAAGCGCAAGCTTGGACCAAAAACCGTAGATTGTGTTCTTCTGGGCTATGCTTTTAATAGCATTGGTTATAGATTCTTGGTAGTAAAATCTGAGGTATCCGACATGCATGTTGGTACGATTATGGAGTCGAATGATGCGACTTTCTTTGAGAACATATTTCCTATGAAGGATATGTCTAGCTCATCAAATCAGGAGAAACCTGTTTCATCTAGTCAGGAATTAGCTGAGATTCCTGAATCCACCATTCCGATAGAACACGTTGAGAATCCCGAGGAGGATGACAATGAAGTTCCTGTAAGGAGCAAGAGACAGAGGACTGCAAAGTCCTTTGGTAATGATTTCATTGTGTACCTCGTGGATGACACACCCAGACTATTTCAGAAGCTTATGCATCTCTTGATGCTGACTACTGGAAGGAGGCTGTCCGTTGCGAGATGGATTCCATCTTGGCTAACGGAACTGGGAAATCACTGATCGTCCTTATGGGTGTAAACCTGTAGGATGTAAGTGGGTGTTCAAGAAAAAGCTTAGGCTGATGGTACAATTGAAAAGTACAAGGCAAGGCTTGTGGCCAAGGGTTATACCCAGAAAGAAGGTGAAGACTTCTTTGATACTTACTCACCTGTGGCTAGACTGACCACATTCGTGTGCTACTCTCACTGGCTGCCTCGCACGGTCTTCTCGTTCATCAAATGGACGTTAAGACGGCTTTCCTTAATGGAGAGTTGGACGAGGAAATTTACATGGATCAGCCAGATGGTTTCGTAGTACCCGGTCAGGAAGGCAAGGTGTGTAAGTTATTGAAGTCATTATACGGCCTCAAGCAAGCACCTAAGCAATGGCACGAGAAGTTTGAAAGGACTTTGACTGCTGAAGGCTTTGTTGTAAACGAAGCTGATAAGTGTGTGTACTATCGCCATGGTGGGGGCGAGGGAGTTATTCTATGTCTATGATGACATATTGATCTTTGGGACCAATCTTGATTTAATCAAGGAAGTTAAGGATTTCTTATCTCGCTGTTTTGAGATGAAGGATCTAGGAGTAGCTGATGTTATCTTGAACATCAAGCTGTTGAGAGATGATAATGGTGGGATCACACTGCTTCAATCTCACTATGTGGAAAAGGTCTTGAGTCGCTTTGGGTATAGTGACTGCAAGCCTTCTTCAACTCCATATGATGCTAGTTTGTTGCTTCGAAAGAATCAACGGATTACTAGAGATCAACTGAGATATTCTCAGATTATAGGCTCGCTTATGTATTTGGCGAGTGCCACGAGGCCTGACATCTCTTTTGCTGTGAGCAAATTGAGCCGGTTTGTTTCCAATCCGGGAGATGATCATTGGCGTGCGCTTGAGAGAGTTATGCGCTATTTAAAAGGCACTGCGAGCTATGGAATTCACTATACCGGAAACCCGAGGGTTCTGGAAGGATATAGTGATTCTAATTGGATATCTGATGCTGATGAGCTTAAGGCCACTAGTGGTTATGTTTTTACACTTGGTGGTGGCGCTGTTTCCTGGAAGTCTTGCAAGCAGACCATCTTAACGAGGTCAACTATGGAAGCAGAACTCGCAGCATTAGACACAGCCACTGTTGAGGCAGAGTGGCTTCGTGAGCTCTTGATGGACTTGCCTATGGTTGAAAAACCAATACCCGCAATCCTAATGAACTGTGATAATCAAACTGTGATCGTCAAAGTGAACAGTTCTAAGGATAATGCAAAGTCATCAAGACATGTGAAGAGGAGATTAAAATCTGTCAGGAAATTGAAGAACTCCGGAGTTATTGCGTTGGATTATATCCAAACGTCATGAACTTGGCAGATCCCTTCACAAAGGGTTTATCACGGAATGTGATAGATAATGCATCGAGGGAGATGGGTTTGAGACCCACGTTATGAGTTGCCCACAGTGGTAACCCACTCTATGTGATCGGAGATCCCGTGAATTAGAAGTGGGAGACAAGCTGTTGGTCGGCTGAGAGGAGAGTATCCTTATATTTTATTCCACTCCATAAAAGATGCAATACTCTCCTGATCTGTACGGTAGGTTGACATTTGTCTTAATGTGTTCCAAGTGGCTTATTTATATAAGCAGAGATGTGTCCTACAGAACATCTCCTGAGGAACTCACCTATATGAGTCTGACTGTTAAACGTCGCAGTCTATGAGAATCGGGTGCTCTCTAATAAACTCATGAAAGGCCTTCGGAGTATGACGCATACGCTCCAAACCGCGGGGAAGCCTTGCGGCAGCCTAGTATCGGTTCAGACGTTGTGTGAAACTGGTATCACAGCAAACTTGTAGTTCAAGGCGTAGTCCACTATTCAAGTTGTGAACTAGTGTAGCATGATGTTCTAAGTGGAAGTTCAACTTAACAGTCTCCACTAACACCGGTATATAAACAATGTTTTGGAACAGAGTTTATGAAATGTGCTAATGACACTTTGTGGGGGATTGTTGGAATTTTGTATGGGCTATGTATATGGGCTCACATGTCTAGCCCACTAAGCCCACTAAAATCCTGAAATTGTCATGGCCCATTCATGAATAATAAGTGGAGTGAGTGGGACTAAAGTTTAGTCCCACATTGCTAGTTTGGAGAGAGTGGAGCACCTTATAAGGTGAGCCATTCTAGCTCATGTATGAGTAGGCAAGGCAAGAGGAGAGGTGTGCCACACGCGCGCTCCTCCTCCTCCGCCGCCGCCTCGCCACGCCTCGCCTCGTCACGACACACGTCACGTCACGACGCGCCGCGGGTTGCGGGAATGAGCCGAGCCGAGAGCGTTTATTTTGTCGATTGGGAAAACTTAATGAGTCATTAATTTGGTAATTAACGGACGCGTTAATTCCAAAACCGTTTCCGTTTCCTTTCTGGATCGTGGAGCCGAACCGACTCAGACGTGGAGTTACGCCCACGTCTCTCCCAGCCCGCATATAAATACGCGCATACGGTAAACCCTAGCCGCCACTTCTTCATACCGTTCCAAACACTGCGCCGCCAATCAAGTCTTCTCCATCCCTCCTTCCGGCGTGCACCGCGAGAAGGGACAGCAGGCCTCCGGAACCCCGCCTCTTGTGATCCTGTACGGGAGAGGGGCGATCAGGTTTTTGGGGAGCGCACTCGCGCGACTGCTGACGGCGACCACTTCCCCAACGACGATTTCTTCCCCGACTCGGCAACCTCTTCATCAACGACATGGCCGACGGGACAACAACAACGGCGGTGCCGCTACCGCTCCATCGTACGTATCTCTCTTTCATCTGTATGAGATGTTACTGCAATTCTTATGTCTAGTTCTTGCAATAGATTGTATCAATCTGTCTACTGTACTAGATCTAGACGTTTGCATGATTACTGTATTTGCTACTGTCGCAATTCATCTACTGCTATTTCGAATTAAATCATGTGCTAAATTGCTAATATATTCAACAATCCAAAAACCTGATTATAGGCAATTTCTTGCACCTGCGCCGTCTGTCATTGCGGCGACAAGGCCAATCCCTTTCAAGGGTGTGGACTTTAAGAGGTGGCGCACGAGAGCAGTGCTATGGTTTCAAACCTTGCGCTGCTATGCGGCCACCAAGGGCAAGCCTGAGGGCGATCTCAATCCAGCACAGCTGGAGGCCTTTGAGGATATGGACACTATGTTTAAAAGTGCCCTCCTCGGTATTATCGATGATTCCATCGTGGATCCGTATATGTCGTTTGATAACGGCAAGGATATGTGGGCTGCACTCGAGGCCAAATTTGGGGCCTCGGATGCTGGCAGCGAGCTGTATGTCATGGAGCAATTCTATGACTACAGGATGACTGATGAGCGCTCTGTTGTTCAACAGGCTCATGAGATACAGTCACTCGCTAAAGAACTTGAGCACTTTAAGTGTATGTTACCGGACAAGTTTGTGGCCGGAGGCATTATTGCCAAGCTTCCATCTTCATGGAGCACCTTTGCTACTTCTCTAAAACACAAGAGACAGGAGTTTTCCGTAATGGACCTCATCGGATCTCTTGATGTGGAAGAGAAGGCGAGAGCAAAGGATACACGTGCTCGGGTTGCTGAGGTAGGTTCTTCTGCTCATGTGGTACAGAAGAAACATTACCCGCCCAACAAGCCTAAATATATCAAGAAGAAATCCGAGGGTAAAGGCAAGCCCGATGGCAAGTTTAAGCCGTCGCACTCTACCAACTTCAAGAAGAGAAAGGGGTCATGTCACGTTTGCGGTGAACTGACCCATTGGGCTCCAAAGTGCCCTAAGCGTTATGAGCTGCAGCAGCAGGAGAACAGCGGCAAGACCGCTAATGTTGTCATGGCTGACACTGAGATGAAGGACTCTGGGTACGGTATAGTTCCCACTATTCTTTCAGTTTGTCATTCACCTGAATGGTTATTGACACAGGTGCCAATGTACATGTTTGTGCTGATGCTTCTATGTTCTCTTCTTATCAGGTCACAGGGACTTCCCCCGTGCTGATGGGGAACGGGTCACATGCTACTGTTCGTGGTGTTGGTACGGTCGATCTGAAGTTTACTTCGGGGAAGATCGTGCGGCTGAAGAACGTTCATCATGTGCCCTCCATCAATAAAAATCTCGTCAGCGGCTCACGTTTATGTCGAGATGGTTTTAAGTTGGTTTTCGAGTCTAATAAAGTTGTAATTTCCAAGTATGGACAATTTATTGGTAAAGGCTATGAGTGCGGAGGCTTGTTCCGCTTATCCTTGTCAGATATTTGCACCAAAGTTATTAATAATGTTTGCCACGATAATGATTGTGATGTTTGGCATTCGCGACTTTGTCATATTAATTTTGGTTGCATGACGCGGTTAGCAAATATGAGTTTAATTCCGAAATTCAGTACTATTAAAGGTTCCAAATGTCAAGTGTGTGTTCAAGCTAAACAACCTCGCAAGTCTCACAAGACCGCGGAGGCGAGAGACTTGGCACCACTAGAACTTATACATTCTGATCTTTGTGAGATGAATGGCGTATTGACAAAAGGTGGAAAGAAATATTTCATGACACTTATTGATGACTCCACTAGATATTGTTATGTGTATCTTCTGAAATCTAAAGATGAAGCTTTAACTTATTTCAAGAACTATAAGGCCGAAGCAGAGAACCAACTTGATCGTAAAATTAACGGCTTAGGTCTGATCGTGGTGGAGAGTATTTTTCCAACGAGTTTAATTCTTTTTGTGCTGAACACGGTATTATTCATGAGAGGACGCCTCCCTACTCACCTCAGTCAAATGGGGTGGCTGAAAGAAAGAACCGAACGTTGTCTGATTTGGTTAACGCCATGTTAGACACTTCGGGTCTCTCCAAGGCATGGTGGGGGGAGGCGCTAATGACTGCATGTCATGTCCTAAACCGAGTTCCACAAAGAATAAAACCATTACTCCATTTGAGGAATGGGAAAGGAAAAGTTGAAACTCTCCTACCTACGTACTTGGGGTTGTTTGGCGAAAGTCAATATACCAATTCCCAAGAAGCGCAAGCTTGGACCTAAAACCGTAGATTGTGTTCTTCTGGGCTATGCTTTTAATAGCATTGGTTATAGATTCTTGGTAGTAAAATCTGAGGTATCCGACATGCATGTTGGTACGATTATGGAGTCGAATGATGCGACTTTCTTTGAGAACATATTTCCTATGAAGGATATGTCTAGCTCATCAAATCAGGAGAAACCTGTTTCATCTAGTCAGGAATTAGCTGAGATTCCTGAATCCACCATTCCGATAGAACACGTTGAGAATCCCGAGGAGGATGACAATGAAGTTCCTGTAAGGAGCAAGAGACAGAGGACTGCAAAGTCCTTTGGTAATGATTTCATTGTGTACCTCGTGGATGACACACCCAAGACTATTTCAGAAGCTTATGTCTCTTGATGCTGACTACTGGAAGGAGGCTGTCCGTTGCGAGATGGATTCCATCTTGGCTAACGGAACCTGGGAAATCACTGATCGTCCTTATGGGTGTAAACCTGTAGGATGTAAGTGGGTGTTCAAGAAAAAGCTTAGGCCTGATGGTACAATTGAAAAGTACAAGGCAAGGCTTGTGGCCAAGGGTTATACCCAGAAAGAAGGTGAAGACTTCTTTGATACTTACTCACCTGTGGCTAGACTGACCACCATTCGTGTGCTATCTCACTGGCTGCCTCGCACGGTCTTCTCGTTCATCAAATGGACGTTAAGACGGCTTTCCTTAATGGAGAGTTGGACGAGGAAATTTACATGGATCAGCCAGATGGTTTCGTAGTACCCGGTCAGGAAGGCAAGGTGTGTAAGTTATTGAAGTCATTATACGGCCTCAAGCAAGCACCTAAGCAATGGCACGAGAAGTTTGAAAGGACTTTGACTGCTGAAGGCTTTGTTGTAAACGAAGCTGATAAGTGTGTGTACTATCGCCATGGTGGGGGCGAGGGAGTTATTCTATGTCTATACGTTGATGACATATTGATCTTTGGGACCAATCTTGATTTAATCAAGGAAGTTAAGGATTTTCTTATCTCGCTGTTTTGAGATGAAGGATCTAGGAGTAGCTGATGTTATCTTGAACATCAAGCTGTTGAGAGATGATAATGGTGGGATCACACTGCTTCAATCTCACTATGTGGAAAAGGTCTTGAGTCGCTTTGGGTATAGTGACTGCAAGCCTTCTTCAACTCCATATGATGCTAGTTTGTTGCTTCGAAAGAATCAACGGATTACTAGAGATCAACTGAGATATTCTCAGATTATAGGCTCGCTTATGTATTTGGCGAGTGCCACGAGGCCTGACATCTTTTGCTGTGAGCAAATTGAGCCGGTTTGTTTCCAATCCGGGAGATGATCATTGGCGTGCGCTTGAGAGAGTTATGCGCTATTTAAAAGGCACTGCGAGCTATGGAATTCACTATACCGGAAACCCGAGGGTTCTGGAAGGATATAGTGATTCTAATTGGATATCTGATGCTGATGAGCTTAAGGCCACTAGTGGTTATGTTTTTACACTTGGTGGTGGCGCTGTTTCCTGGAAGTCTTGCAAGCAGACCATCTTAACGAGGTCAACTATGGAAGCAGAACTCGCAGCATTAGACACAGCCACTGTTGAGGCAGAGTGGCTTCGTGAGCTCTTGATGGACTTGCCTATGGTTGAAAAACCAATACCCGCAATCCTAATGAACTGTGATAATCAAACTGTGATCGTCAAAGTGAACAGTTCTAAGGATAATGCAAAGTCATCAAGACATGTGAAGAGGAGATTAAAATCTGTCAGGAAATTGAAGAACTCCGGAGTTATTGCGTTGGATTATATCCAAACGTCTATGAACTTGGCAGATCCCTTCACAAAGGGTTTATCACGGAATGTGATAGATAATGCATCGAGGGAGATGGGTTTGAGACCCACGTTATGAGTTGCCCACAGTGGTAACCCACTCTATGTGATCGGAGATCCCGTGAATTAGAAGTGGGAGACAAGCTGTTGGTCGGCTGAGAGGAGAGTATCCTTATATTTTATTCCACTCCATAAAAGATGCAATACTCTCCTGATCTGTACGGTAGGTTGACATTTGTCTTAATGTGTTCCAAGTGGCTTATTTATATAAGCAGAGATGTGTCCTACAGAACATCTCCTGAGGAACTCACCTATATGAGTCTGACTGTTAAACGTCGCAGTCTATGAGAATCGGGTGCTCTCTAATAAACTCATGAAAGGCCTTCGGAGTATGACGCATACGCTCCAAACCGCGGGGAAGCCTTGCGGCAGCCTAGTATCGGTTCAGACGTTGTGTGAAACTGGTATCACAGCAAACTTGTAGTTCAAGGCGTAGTCCACTATTCAAGTTGTGAACTAGTGTAGCATGATGTTCTAAGTGGAAGTTCAACTTAACAGTCTCCACTAACACCGGTATATAAACAATGTTTTGGAACAGAGTTTATGAAATGTGCTAATGACACTTTGTGGGGGATTGTTGGAATTTTGTATGGGCTATGTATATGGGCTCACATGTCTAGCCCACTAAGCCCACTAAAATCCTGAAATTGTCATGGCCCATTCATGAATAATAAGTGGAGTGAGTGGGACTAAAGTTTAGTCCCACATTGCTAGTTTGGAGAGAGTGGAGCACCTTATAAGGTGAGCCATTCTAGCTCATGTATGAGTAGGCAAGGCAAGAGGAGAGGTGTGCCACACGCGCGCTCCTCCTCCTCCGCCGCCCGCCTCGCCACGCCTCGCCTCGTCACGACACGTCACGTCACGCGCCGCGGGTTGCGGGAATGAGCCGAGCCGAGAGCGTTTATTTTGTCGATTGGGAAAACTTAATGAGTCATTAATTTGGTAATTAACGGACGCGTTAATTCCAAAACCGTTTCCGTTTCCTTTCTGGATCGTGGAGCCGAACCGACTCAGACGTGGAGTTACGCCCACGTCTCTCCCAGCCCGCATATAAATACGCGCATACGGTAAACCCTAGCCACCACTTCTTCATACCGTTCCAAACACTGCGCCGCCAATTCAAGTCTTCTCCATCCCTCCTTCCGGCGTGCACCGCGAGAAGGGACAGCAGGCCTCCGGAACCCCGCCTCTTGTGATCCTGTACGGGAGAGGGGCGATCAGGTTTTTGGGGAGCGCATGAGCGCGACTGCTGACGGCGACACTTCCCCAACGACGATTTCTTCCCCGACTCGGCAACCTCTTCATCAACGACATGGCCGACACGGGACAACAACAACGGCGGTGCCGCTACCGCTCCATCGTACGTATCTCTCTTTCATCTGTATGAGATGTTACTGCAATTCATATGTCTAGTTCTTGCAATAGATTGTATCAATCTGTCTACTGTACTAGATCTAGACGTTTGCATGATTACTGTATTTGCTACTGTCGCAATTCATCTACTGCTATTTCGAATTAAATCATGTGCTAAATTGCTAATATATTCAACAATCCAAAAACCTGATTATAGGCAATTTCTTGCACCTGCGCCGTCTGTCATTGCGGCGACAAGGCCAATCCCTTTCAAGGGTGTGGACTTTAAGAGGTGGCGCACGAGAGCAGTGCTATGGTTTCAAACCTTGCGCTGCTATGCGGCCACCAAGGGCAAGCCTGAGGGCGATCTCAATCCAGCACAGCTGGAGGCCTTTGAGGATATGGACACTATGTTTAAAAGTGCCCTCCTCGGTATTATCGATGATTCCATCGTGGATCCGTATATGTCGTTTGATAACGGCAAGGATATGTGGGCTGCACTCGAGGCCAAATTTGGGGCCTCGGATGCTGGAGCGAGCTGTATGTCATGGAGCAATTCTATGACTACAGGATGACTGATGAGCGCTCTGTTGTTCAACAGGCTCATGAGATACAGTCACTCGCTAAAGAACTTGAGCACTTTAAGTGTATGTTACCGGACAAGTTTGTGGCCGGAGGCATTATTGCCAAGCTTCCATCTTCATGGAGCACCTTTGCTACTTCTCTAAAACACAAGAGACAGGAGTTTTCCGTAATGGACCTCATCGGATCTCTTGATGTGGAAGAGAAGGCGAGAGCAAAGGATACACGTGCTCGGGTTGCTGAGGTAGGTTCTTCTGCTCATGTGGTACAGAAGAAACATTACCCCCAACAAGCCTAAATATATCAAGAAGAAATCCGAGGGTAAAGGCAAGCCCGATGGCAAGTTTAAGCCGTCGCACTCTACCAACTTCAAGAAGAGAAAGGGGTCATGTCACGTTTGCGGTGAACTGACCCATTGGGCTCCAAAGTGCCCTAAGCGTTATGAGCTGCAGCAGCAGGAGAACAGCGGCAAGACCGCTAATGTTGTCATGGCTGACACTGAGATGAAGGACTCTGGGTACGGTATAGTTCCCACTATTCTTTCAGTTTGTCATTCACCTGAATGGTTATTGACACAGGTGCCAATGTACATGTTTGTGCTGATGCTTCCATGTTCTCTTCTTATCAGGTCACAGGGACTTCCCCCGTGCTGATGGGGAACGGGTCACATGCTACTGTTCGTGGTGTTGGTACGGTCGATCTGAAGTTTACTTCGGGGAAGATCGTGCGACTGAAGAACGTTCATCATGTGCCCTCCATCAATAAAAATCTCGTCAGCGGCTCACGTTTATGTCGAGATGGTTTTAAGTTGGTTTTCGAGTCTAATAAAGTTGTAATTTCCAAGTATGGACAATTTATTGGTAAAGGCTATGAGTGCGGAGGCTTGTTCCGCTTATCCTTGTCAGATATTTGCACCAAAGTTATTAATAATGTTTGCCACGATAATGATTGTGATGTTTGGCATTCGCGACTTTGTCATATTAATTTTGGTTGCATGACGCGGTTAGCAAATATGAGTTTAATTCCGAAATTCAGTACTATTAAAGGTTCCAAATGTCAAGTGTGTGTTCAAGCTAAACAACCTCGCAAGTCTCACAAGACCGCGGAGGCGAGAGACTTGGCACCACTAGAACTTATACATTCTGATCTTTGTGAGATGAATGGCGTATTGACAAAAGGTGGAAAGAAATTATGACACTTATTGATGACTCCACTAGATATTGTTATGTGTATCTTCTGAAATCTAAAGATGAAGCTTTAACTTATTTCAAGAACTATAAGGCCGAAGCAGAGAACCAACTTGATCGTAAAATTAAACGGCTTAGGTCTGATCGTGGTGGAGAGTATTTTTCCAACGAGTTTAATTCTTTTTGTGCTGAACACGGTATTATTCATGAGAGGACGCCTCCCTACTCACCTCAGTCAAATGGGGTGGCTGAAAGAAAGAACCGAACGTTGTCTGATTTGGTTAACGCCATGTTAGACACTTCGGGTCTCTCCAAGGCATGGTGGGGGGAGGCGCTAATGACTGCATGTCATGTCCTAAACCGAGTTCCCACAAAGAATAAAACCATTACTCCATTTGAGGAATGGGAAAGGAAAAGTTGAAACTCTCCTACCTACGTACTTGGGGTTGTTTGGCGAAAGTCAATATACCAATTCCCAAGAAGCGCAAGCTTGGACCTAAAACCGTAGATTGTGTTCTTCTGGGCTATGCTTTTAATAGCATTGGTTATAGATTCTTGGTAGTAAAATCTGAGGTATCCGACATGCATGTTGGTACGATTATGGAGTCGAATGATGCGACTTTCTTTGAGAACATATTTCCTATGAAGGATATGTCTAGCTCATCAATCAGGAGAAACCTGTTTCATCTAGTCAGGAATTAGCTGAGATTCCTGAATCCACCAGAGATTCTGAATGAGATTGATTTGATCCCGAGGAGGATGACAATGAAGTTCCTGTAAGGAGCAAGAGACAGAGGACTGCAAAGTCCTTTGGTAACGATTTCATTGTGTACCTCGTGGATGACACACCCAAGACTATTTCAGAAGCTTATGCATCTCTTGATGCTGACTACTGGAAGGAGGCTGTCCGTTGCGAGATGGATTCCATCTTGGCTAACGGAACCTGGGAAATCACTGATCGTCCTTATGGGTGTAAACCTGTAGGATGTAAGTGGGTGTTCAAGAAAAAGCTTAGGCCTGATGGTACAATTGAAAAATACAAGGCAAGGCTTGTGGCCAAGGGTTATACCCAGAAAGAAGGTGAAGACTTCTTTGATACTTACTCACCTGTGGCTAGACTGACCACCATTCGTGTGCTACTCTCACTGGCTGCCTCGCACGGTCTTCTCGTTCATCAAATGGACGTTAAGACGGCTTTCCTTAATGGAGAGTTGGACGAGGAAATTTACATGCAGCCAGATGGTTTCGTAGTACCCGGCCAGGAAGGCAAGGTGTGTAAGTTATTGAAGTCATTATACGGCCTCAAGCAAGCACCTAAGCAATGGCACGAGAAGTTTGAAAGGACTTTGACTGCTGAAGGCTTTGTTGTAAACGAAGCTGATAAGTGTGTACTATCGCCATGGTGGGGGCGAGGGAGTTATTCTATGTCTGTATGTCGATGACATATTGATCTTTGGGACCAATCTTGATTTAATCAAGGAAGTTAAGGATTTCTTATCTCGCTGTTTTGAGATGAAGGATCTAGGAGTAGCTGATGTTATCTTGAACATCAAGCTATTGAGAGATGATAATGGTGGGATCACACTGCTTCAATCTCACTATGTGGAAAAGGTCTTGAGTCGCTTTGGGTATAGTGACTGCAAGCCTTCTTCAACTCCATATGATGCTAGTTTGTTACTTCGAAAGAATCAACGGATTACTAGAGATCAACTGAGATATTCTCAGATTATAGGCTCGCTTATGTATTTGGCGAGTGCCACGAGGCCTGACATCTCTTTTGCTGTGAGCAAATTGAGCCGGTTTGTTTCCAATCCGGGAGATGATCATTGGCGTGCGCTTGAGAGAGTTATGCGCTATTTAAAAGGCACTGCGAGCTATGGAATTCACTATACCGGAAACCCGAGGGTTCTGGAAGGATATAGTGATTCTAATTGGATATCTGATGCTGATGAGCTTAAGGCCACTAGTGGTTATGTTTTTACACTTGGTGGTGGCGCTGTTTCCTGGAAGTCTTGCAAGCAGACCATCTTAACGAGGTCAACTATGGAAGCAGAACTCGCAGCATTAGACACAGCCACTGTTGAGGCAGAGTGGCTTCGTGAGCTCTTGATGGACTTGCCTATGGTTGAAAAACCAATACCCGCAATCCTAATGAACTGTGATAATCAAACTGTGATCGTCAAAGTAAACAGTTCTAAGGATAATGCAAAGTCATCAAGACATGTGAAGAGGAGATTAAAATCTGTCAGGAAATTGAAGAACTCCGGAGTTATTGCGTTGGATTATATCCAAACGTCCATGAACTTGGCAGATCCCTTCACAAAGGGTTTATCACGGAATGTGATAGATAATGCATCGAGGGAGATGGGTTTGAGACCCACGTTATGAGTTGCCCACAGTGGTAACCCACTCTATGTGATCGGAGATCCCGTGAATTAGAAGTGGGAGACAAGCTGTTGGTCGGCTGAGAGGAGAGTATCCTTATATTTTATTCCACTCCATAAAAGATGCAATACTCTCCTGATCTGTACGGTAGGTTGACATTTGTCTTAATGTGTTCCAAGTGGCTTATTTATATAAGCAGAGATGTGTCCTACAGAACATCTCCTGAGGAACTCACCTATATGAGTCTGACTGTTAAACGTCGCAGTCTATGAGAATCGGGTGCTCTCTAATAAACTCATGAAAGGCCATCGAGTATGACGCATACGCTCCAAACCGCGGGGAAGCCTTGCGGCAGCCTAGTATCGGTTCAGACGTTGTGTGAAACTGGTATCACAGCAAACTTGTAGTTCAAGGCGTAGTCCACTATTCAAGTTGTGAACTAGTGTAACATGATGTTCTAAGTGGAAGTTCAACTTAACAGTCTCCACTAACACCGGTATATAAACAATGTTTTGGAACAAAGTTTATGAAATGTGCTAATGACACTTTGGGGGATTGTTGGAATTTTGTATGGGCTATGTATATGGGCTCACATGTCTAGCCCACTAAGCCCACTAAAATCCTGAAATTGTCATGGCCCATTCATGAATAATAAGTGGAGTGAGTGGGACTAAAGTTTAGTCCCACATTGCTAGTTTGGAGAGAGTGGGAGCACCTTATAAGGTGAGCCATTCTAGCTCATGTATGAGTAGGCAAGGCAAGAGGAGAGGTGTGCCACACGCGCGCTCCTCCTCCTCCGCCGCCCGCCTCGCCACGCCTCGCCTCGTCACGACACGTCACGTCACGTCACGTCACGACGCGCCGCGGGTTGCGGGAATGAGCCGAGCCGAGAGCGTTTATTTTGTCGATTGGGAAAACTTAATGAGTCATTAATTTGGTAATTAACGGATGTGTTAATTCCAAAACCGTTTCCGTTTCCTTTCTGGATCGTGGAGCCGAACCGACTCAGACGTGGAGTTACGCCCACGTCTCCCAGCCCGCATATAAATACGCGCATACGGTAAACCCTAGCCACCACTTCTTCATACCGTTCCAAACCACTGCGCCGCCAATTCAAGTCTTCTCCATCCCTCCTTCCGGCGTGCACCGCGAGAAGGGACAGCAGGCCTCCGGAACCCCGCCTCTTGTGATCCTGTACGGGAGAGGGGCGATCAGGTTTTTGGGGAGCGCATGAGCGCGACTGCTGACGGCGACCACTTCCCCAACGACGATTTCTTCCCCGACATCGGCAACCCTTCATCAACGACATGGCCGACACCGGGAACAACAACAACGGCGGTGCCGCTACCGCTCCATCGTACGTATCTCTCTTTCATCTGTATGAGATGTTACTGCAATTCATATGTCTAGTTCTTGCAATAGATTGTATCAATCTGTCTACTGTACTAGATCTAGACGTTTGCATGATTACTGTATTTGCTACTGTCGCAATTCATCTACTGCTATTCGAATTAAATTATGTGCTAAAATTGCTAATATATTCAACAATCCAAAAACCTGATTATAGGCAATTTCTTGCACCTGCGCCGTCTGTCATTGCGGCGACAAGGCCAATCCCTTTCAAGGGTGTGGACTTTAAGAGGTGGCGCACGAGAGCAGTGCTATGGTTTCAAACCTTGCGCTGCTATGCGGCCACCAAGGGCAAGCCTGAGGGCGATCTCAATCCAGCACAGCTGGAGGCCTTTGAGGATATGGACACTATGTTTAAAAGTGCCCTCCTCGGTATTATCGATGATTCCATCGTGGATCCGTATGTCGTTTGATAACGGCAAGGATATGTGGGCTGCACTCGAGGCCAAATTTGGGGCCTCGGATGCTGGTAGCGAGCTGTAGTCATGGAGCAATTCTATGACTACAGGATGACTGATGAGCGCTCTGTTGTTCAACAGGCTCATGAGATACAGTCACTCGCTAAAGAACTTGAGCACTTTAAGTGTATGTTACCGGACAAGTTTGTGGCCGGAGGCATTATTGCCAAGCTTCCATCTTCATGGAGCACCTTTGCTACTTCTCTAAAACACAAGAGACAGGAGTTTTCCGTAATGGACCTCATCGGATCTCTTGATGTGGAAGAGAAGGCGAGAGCAAAGGATACACGTGCTCGGGTTGTTGAGGTAGGTTCTTCTGCTCATGGTACAGAAGAAACATTACCCTCCCAACAAGCCTAAATATATCAAGAAGAAATCCGAGGGTAAAGGCAAGCCCGATGGCAAGTTTAAGCCGTCGCACTCTACCAACTTCAAGAAGAGAAAGGGGTCATGTCACGTTTGCGGTGAACTGACCCATTGGGCTCCAAAGTGCCCCAAGCGTTATGAGCTGCAGCAGCAGGAGAACAGCGGCAAGACCGCTAATGTTGTCATGGCTGACACCGAGATGAAGGATTCTGGGTACGGTATAGTTCCCACTATTCTTTCAGTTTGTCATTCACCTGAAATGGTTAGTTGACACAGGTGCCAATGTACATGTTTGTGCTGATGCTTCCATGTTCTCTTCTTATCAGGTCACAGGGACTTCCCCCGTGCTGATGGGGAACGGGTCACATGCTACTGTTCGTGTGTTGGTACGGTCGATCTGAAGTTTACTTCGGGGAAGATCGTGCGGCTGAAGAACGTTCATCATGTGCCCTCCATCAATAAAAATCTCGTCAGCGGCTCACGTTTATGTCGAGATGGTTTTAAGTTGGTTTTCGAGTCTAATAAAGTTGTAATTTCCAAGTATGGACAATTTATTGGTAAAGGCTATGAGTGCGGAGGCTTGTTCCGCTTATCCTTGTCAGATATGCACCAAAGTTATTAATAAATGTTTGCCACGATAATGATTGTGATGTTTGGCATTCGCGACTTTGTCATATTAATTTGGTTGCATGACGCGGTTAGCAAATGAGTTTAATTCCGAAATTCAGTACTATTAAAGGTTCCAAATGTCAAGTGTGTGTTCAAGCTAAACAACCTCGCAAGTCTCACAAGACCGCGGAGGCGAGAGACTTGGCACCACTAGAACTTATACATTCTGATCTTTGTGAGATGAATGGCGTATTGACAAAAGGTGGAAAGAATATTTCATGACACTTATTGATGACTCCACTAGATATTGTTATGTGTATCTTCTGAAATCTAAAGATGAAGCTTTAACTTATTTCAAGAACTATAAGGCCGAAGCAGAGAACCAACTTGATCGTAAAATTAAGCGGCTTAGGTCTGATCGTGGTGGAGAGTATTTTTCCAACGAGTTTAATTCTTTTTGTGCTGAACACGGTATTATTCATGAGAGGACGCCTCCCTACTCACCTCATCAAATGGGTGGCTGAAAGAAAGAACCGAACGTTGTCTGATTTGGTTAACGCCATGTTAGACACTTCGGGTCTCTCCAAGGCATGGTGGGGGAGGCGCTAATGACTGCATGTCATGTCCTAAACCGAGTTCTCACAAAGAATAAAAACCATTACTCCGTTTGAGAATGGGAAAGGAAAAGATTGAAACTCTCCTACCTACGTACTTGGGGTTGTTTGGCGAAAGTCAATATACCAATTCCCAAGAAGCGCAAGCTTGGACCTAAAACCGTAGATTGTGTTCTTCTGGGCTATGCTTTTAATAGCATTGGTTATAGATTCTTGGTAGTAAAATCTGAGGTATCCGACATACATGTTGGTACGATTATGGAGTCGAATGATGCGACTTTCTTTGAGAACATATTTCCTATGAAGGATATGTAGCTCATCAAATCAGGAGAAACCTGTTTCATCTAGTCAGGAATTAGCTGAGATTCCTGAATCCACCATTCCGATAGAACACGTTGAGAATCCCGAGGAGGATGACAATGAAGTTCCTGTAAGGAGCAAGAGACAGAGGACTGCAAAGTCCTTTGGTAACGATTTCATTGTGTACCTCGTGGATGACACACCCAAGACTATTTCAGAAGCTTATGCATCTCTTGATGCTGACTACTGGAAGGAGGCTGTCCGTTGCGAGATGGATTCCATCTTGGCTAACGAACCTGGGAAATCACTGATCGTCCTTATGGGTGTAAACCTGTAGATGTAAGTGGGTGTTCAAGAAAAAGCTTAGGCCTGATGGTACAATTGAAAAATACAAGGCAAGGCTTGTGGCCAAGGGTTATACCCAGAAAGAAGGTGAAGACTTCTTTGATACTTACTCACCTGGCTAGACTGACCACCATTCGTGTGCTACTCTCACTGCTGCCTCGCACGGTCTTCTCGTTCATCAAATGGACGTTAAGACGGCTTTCCTTAATGGAGAGTTGGACGAGGAAATTTACATGGAGCAGCCAGATGGTTTCGTAGTACCCGGCCAGGAAGGCAAGGTGTGTAAGTTATTGAAGTCATTATACGGCCTCAAGCAAGCACCTAAGCAATGGCACGAGAAGTTTGAAAGGACTTTGACTGCTGAAGGCTTTGTTGTAAACGAAGCTGATAAGTGTGTGTACTATCGCCATGGTGGGGGCGAGGGAGTTATTCTATGTCTGTATGTCGATGACATATTGATCTTTGGGACCAATCTTGATTTAATCAAGGAAGTTAAGGATTTCTTATCTCGCTGTTTTGAGATGAAGGATCTAGGAGTAGCTGATGTTATCTTGAACATCAAGCTATTGAGAGATGATAATGGTGGGATCACACTGCTTCAATCTCACTATGTGGAAAAGGTCTTGAGTCGCTTTGGGTATAGTGACTGCAAGCCTTCTTCAACTCCATATGATGCTAGTTTGTTACTTCGAAAGAATCAACGGATTACTAGAGATCAACTGAGATATTCTCAGATTATAGGCTCGCTTATGTATTTGGCGAGTGCCACGAGGCCTGACATCTCTTTTGCTGTGAGCAAATTGAGCCGGTTTGTTTCCAATCCGGGAGATGATCATTGGCGTGCGCTTGAGAGAGTTATGCGCTATTTAAAAGGCACGCGAGCTATGGAATTCACTATACCGGAAACCCGAGGGTTCTGGAAGGATATAGTGATTCTAATTGGATATCTGATGCTGATGACTTAAGGCCACTAGTGGTTATGTTTTTACACTTGGTGGTGGCGCTGTTTCCTGGAAGTCTTGCAAGCAGACCATCTTAACGAGGTCAACTATGGAAGCAGAACTCGCAGCATTAGACACAGCCACTGTTGAGGCAGAGTGGCTTCGTGAGCTCTTGATGGACTTGCCTATGGTTGAAAAACCAATACCCGCAATCCTAATGAACTGTGATAATCAAACTGTGATCGTCAAAGTAAACAGTTCTAAGGATAATGCAAAGTCATCAAGACATGTGAAGAGGAGATTAAAATCTGTCAGGAAATTGAAGAAACTCCGGAGTTATTGCGTTGGATTATATCCAAACGTCCATGAACTTGGCAGATCCCTTCACAAAGGGTTTATCACGGAATGTGATAGATAATGCATCGAGGAGAAGGGTTTGAGACCCACGTTATGAGTTGCCCACAGTGGTAACCCACTCTATGTGATCGGAGATCCGTGAATTAGAAGTGGGAGACAAGCTGTTGGTCGGCTGAGAGGAGAGTATCCTTATATTTTATTCCACTCCATAAAAGATCAATACTCTCCTGATCTGTACGGTAGGTTGACATTTGTCTTATGTGTTCCAAGTGGCTTATTTATAAGCAGAGATGTGTCCTACAGAACATCTCCTGAGGAACTCACCTATATGAGTCTGACTGTTAAACGTCGCAGTCTATGAGAATCGGGTGCTCTCTAATAAACTCATGAAAGGCCATCGAGTATGACGCATACGCTCCAAACCGCGGGGAAGCCTTGCGGCAGCCTAGTATCGGTTCAGACGTTGTGTGAAACTGGTATCACAGCAAACTTGTAGTTCAAGGCGTAGTCCACTATTCAAGTTGTGAACTAGTGTAACATGATGTTCTAAGTGGAAGTTCAACTTAACAGTCTCCACTAACACCGGTATATAAACAATGTTTTGGAACAAAGTTTATGAAATGTGCTAATGACACTTTGTGGGGGATTGTTGGAATTTTGTATGGGCTATGTATATGGGCTCACATGTCTAGCCCACTAAGCCCACTAAAATCCTGAAATTGTCATGGCCCATTCAATAATAAGTGGAGTGAGTGGGACTAAAGTTTAGTCCCACATTGCTAGTTTGGAGAGAGTGGGAGCACCTTATAAGGTGAGCCATTCTAGCTCATGTATGAGTAGGCAAGGCAAGAGGAGAGGTGTGCCACACGCGCGCTCCTCCTCCTCCGCCGCCCGCCTCGCCACGCCTCGCCTCGTCACGACACGTCACGTCACGTCACGTCACGACGCGCCGCGGGTTGCGGGAATGAGCCGAGCCGAGAGCGTTTATTTTGTCGATTGGGAAAACTTAATGAGTCATTAATTTGGTAATTAACGGATGTGTTAATTCCAAAACCGTTTCCGTTTCCTTTCTGGATCGTGAGCCGAACCGACTCAGACGTGGAGTTACGCCCACGTCTCCCAGCCCGCATATAAATACGCGCATACGGTAAACCCTAGCCACCACTTCTTCATACCGTTCCAAACCACTGCGCCGCCAATTCAAGTCTTCTCCATCCCTCCTTCCGGCGTGCACCGCGAGAAGGGACAGCAGGCCTCCGAACCCCGCCTCTTGTGATCCTGTACGGGAGAGGGCGATCAGGTTTTTGGGGAGCGCATGAGCGACTGCTGACGGCGACCACTTCCCCAACGACGATTTCTTCCCCGACATCGGCAACCTCTTCATCAACGACATGGCCGACACCGGAACAACAACAACGGCGGTGCCGCTACCGCTCCATCGTAACGTATCTCTTTCATCTGTATGAGATGTTACTGCAATTCATATGTCTAGTTCTTGCAATAGATTGTATCAATCTGTCTACTGTACTAGATCTAGACGTTTGCATGATTACTGTATTTGCTACTGTCGCAATTCATCTACTGCTATTTCGAATTAAATTATGTGCTAAATTGCTAATATATTCATCAATCCAAAAACCTGATTATAGGCAATTTCTTGCACCTGCGCCGTCTGTCATTGCGGCGACAAGGCCAATCCCTTTCAAGGGTGTGGACTTTAAGAGGTGGCGCACGAGAGCAGTGCTATGGTTTCAAACCTTGCGCTGCTATGCGGCCACCAAGGGCAAGCCTGAGGGCGATCTCAATCCAGCACAGCTGGAGGCCTTTGAGGATATGGACACTATTTAAAAGTGCCCTCCTCGGTATTATCGATGATTCCATCGTGGATCCGTATATGTCGTTTGATAACGGCAAGGATATGTGGGCTGCACTCGAGGCCAAATTTGGGGCCTCGGATGCTGGTAGCGAGCTGTATGTCATGGAGCAATTCTATGACTACAGGATGACTGATGAGCGCTCTGTTGTTCAACAGGCTCATGAGATACATCACACTCGCTAAAGAACTTGAGCACTTTAAGTGTATGTTACCGACAAGTTTGTGGCCGGAGGCATTATTGCCAAGCTTCCATCTTCATGGAGCACCTTTGCTACTTCTCTAAAACACAAGAGACAGGAGTTTTCCGTAATGGACCTCATCGGATCTCTGATGTGGAGAGGGCGAGAGCAAAGGATACACGTGCACGGGTTGTTGAGGTAGGTTCTTCTGCTCATGTGGTACAGAAGAAACATTACCCTCCCAACAAGCCTAAATATATCAAGAAGAAAATCCGAGGGTAAAGGCAAGCCCGATGGCAAGTTTAAGCCGTCGCACTCTACCAACTTCAAGAAGAGAAAGGGGTCATGTCACGTTTGCGGTGAACTGACCCATTGGGCTCCTAAGCCCCAAGCGTTATGAGCTGCAGCAGCAGGAGAACAGCGGCAAGACCGCTAATGTTCATGGCTGACACCGAGATGAAGGATTCTGGGTACGGTATAGTTCCCACTATTCTTTCAGTTTGTCATTCACCTGAATGGTTAGTTGACACAGGTGCCAATGTACATGTTTGTGCTGATGCTTCCATGTTCTCTTCTTATCAGGTCACAGGGACTTCCCCCGTGCTGATGGGGAACGGGTCACATGCTACTGTTCGTGGTGTTGGTACGGTCGATCTGAAGTTTACTTCGGGAAGATCGTGCGCTGAAGAACGTTCATCATGTGCCCTCCATCAATAAAAATCTCGTCAGCGGCTCACGTTTATGTCGAGATGGTTTTAAGTTGGTTTTCGAGTCTAATAAAGTTGTAATTTCCAAGTATGGACAATTTATTGGTAAAGGCTATGAGTGCGGAGGCTTGTTCCGCTTATCCTTGTCAGATATTTGCACCAAAGTTATTAATAATGTTTGCCACGATAATGATTGTGTTTGGCATTCGCGACTTTGTCATATTAATTTTGGTTGCATGACGCGGTTAGCAAATATGAGTTTAATTCCGAAATTCAGTACTATTAAAGGTTCCAAATGTCAAGTGTGTGTTCAAGCTAAACAACCTCGCAAGTCTCACAAGACCGCGGAGGCGAGAGACTTGGCACCACTAGAACTTATACATTCTGATCTTTGTGAGATGAATGGCGTATTGACAAAAGGGGAAAGAAATATTTCATGACACTTATTGATGACTCCACTAGATATTGTTATGTGTATCTTCTGAAAT
Organism: Alopecurus myosuroides; assembly: GCA_028641055.1. Classification (NCBI taxonomy): domain Eukaryota; kingdom Viridiplantae; phylum Streptophyta; class Magnoliopsida; order Poales; family Poaceae; genus Alopecurus; species Alopecurus myosuroides. The sequence continues at coordinate 40,943 of JAPCYS010001993.1, read as the reverse complement.
CTAAAGATGAAGCTTTAACTTATTTCAAGAACTATAAGGCCGAAGCAGAGAACCAACTTGATCGTAAAATTAAGCGGCTTAGGTCTGATCGTGGTGGAGAGTATTTTTCCAACGAGTTTAATTCTTTTTGTGCTGAACACGGTATTATTCATGAGAGGACGCCTCCCTACTCACCTCAGTCAAATGGGTGGCTGAAAGAAAGAACCGAACGTTGTCTGATTTGGTTAACGCCATGTTAGACACTTCGGGTCTCTCCAAGGCATGGGGGGGAGGCGCTAATGACTGCATGTCATGTCCTAAACCGAGTTCTCACAAAGAATAAAACCATTACTCCGTTTGAGGAATGGGAAAGGAAAAGATTGAAACTCTCCTACCTACGTACTTGGGTTGTTTGGCGAAAGTCAATATACCAATTCCCAAGAAGCGCAAGCTTGGACCTAAAACCGTAGATTGTGTTCTTCTGGGCTATGCTTTTAATAGCATTGGTTATAGATTCTTGGTAGTAAAATCTGAGGTATCCGACATACATGTTGGTACGATTATGGAGTCGAATGATGCGACTTTCTTTGAGAACATATTTCCTATGAAGGATATGTCTAGCTCATCAAATCAGGAGAAACCTGTTTCATCTAGTCAGGAATTAGCTGAGATTCCTGAATCCACCATTCCGATAGAACACGTTGAGAATCCCGAGGAGGATGACAATGAAGTTCCTGTAAGGAGCAAGAGACAGAGGACTGCAAAGTCCTTTGGTAACGATTTCATTGTGTACCTCGTGGATGACACACCCCAAGACTATTTCAGAAGCTTATGCATCTCTTGATGCTGACTACTGGAAGGAGGCTGTCCGTTGCGAGATGGATTCCATCTTGGCTAACGGAACCTGGGAAATCACTGATCGTCCTTATGGTGTAAACCTGTAGGATGTAAGTGGGTGTTCAAGAAAAAGCTTAGGCCTGATGGTACAATTGAAAAATACAAGGCAAGGCTTGTGGCCAAGGGTTATACCCAGAAAGAAGGTGAAGACTTCTTTGATACTTACTCACCTGTGGCTAGACTGACCACCATTCGTGTGCTACTCTCACTGGCTGCCTCGCACGGTCTTCTCGTTCATCAAATGGACGTTAAGACGGCTTTCCTTAATGGAGAGTTGGACGAGGAAATTTACATGGAGCAGCCAGATGGTTTCGTAGTACCCGGCCAGGAAGGCAAGGTGTGTAAGTTATTGAAGTCATTACGGCCTCAAGCAAGCACCTAAGCAATGGCACGAGAAGTTGAAAGGACTTTGACTGCTGAAGGCTTTGTTGTAAACGAAGCTGATAAGTGTGTGTACTATCGCCATGGTGGGGGCGAGGGAGTTATTCTATGTCTGTATGTCGATGACATATTGATCTTTGGGACCAATCTTGATTTAATCAAGGAAGTTAAGGATTTCTTATCTCGCTGTTTTGAGATGAAGGATCTAGGAGTAGCTGATGTTATCTTGAACATCAAGCTATTGAGAGATGATAATGGTGGGATCACACTGCTTCAATCTCACTATGTGGAAAAGGTCTTGAGTCGCTTTGGGTATAGTGACTGCAAGCCTTCTTCAACTCCATATGATGCTAGTTTGTTACTTCGAAAGAATCAACGGATTACTAGAGATCAACTGAGATATTCTCAGATTATAGGCTCGCTTATGTATTTGGCGAGTGCCACGAGGCCTGACATCTCTTTTGCTGTGAGCAAATTGAGCCGGTTTGTTTCCAATCCGGGAGATGATCATTGGCGTGCGCTTGAGAGAGTTATGCGCTATTTAAAAGGCACTGCGAGCTATGGAATTCACTATACCGGAAACCCAGGGTTCTGGAAGGATATAGTGATTCTAATTGGATATCTGATGCTGATGAGCTTAAGGCCACTAGTGGTTATGTTTTTTACACTTGGTGGTGGCGCTGTTTCCTGGAAGTCTTGCAAGCAGACCATCTTAACGAGGTCAACTATGGAAGCAGAACTCGCAGCATTAGACACAGCCACTGTTGAGGCAGAGTGGCTTCGTGAGCTCTTGATGGACTTGCCTATGGTTGAAAAACCAATACCCGCAATCCTAATGAACTGTGATAATCAAACTGTGATCGTCAAAGTAAACAGTTCTAAGGATAATGCAAAGTCATCAAGACATGTGAAGAGGAGATTAAAATCTGTCAGGAAATTGAAGAACTCCGGAGTTATTGCGTTGGATTATATCCAAACGTCCATGAACTTGGCAGATCCCTTCACAAAGGGTTTATCACGGAATGTGATAGATAATGCATCGAGGGAGATGGGTTTGAGACCCACGTTATGAGTTGCCCACAGTGGTAACCCACTCTATGTGATCGGAGATCCCGTGAATTAGAAGTGGGAGACAAGCTGTTGGTCGGCTGAGAGGAGAGTATCCTTATATTTATTCCACTCCATAAAAGATGCAATACTCTCCTGATCTGTACGGTAGGTTGACATTTGTCTTAATGTGTTCCAAGTGGCTTATTTATATAAGCAGAGATGTGTCCTACAGAACATCTCCTGAGGAACTCACCTATATGAGTCTGACTGTTAAACGTCGCAGTCTATGAGAATCGGGTGCTCTCTAATAAACTCATGAAAGGCCATCGAGTATGACGCATACGCTCCAAACCGCGGGGAAGCCTGCGGCAGCCTAGTATCGGTTCAGACGTTGTGTGAAACTGGTATCACAGCAAACTTGTAGTTCAAGGCGTAGTCCACTATTCAAGTTGTGAACTAGTGTAACATGATGTTCTAAGTGGAAGTTCAACTTAACAGTCTCCACTAACACCGGTAATAAACAATGTTTTGGAACAAAGTTTATGAAATGTGCTAATGACACTTTGTGGGGGATTGTTGGAATTTTGTATGGGCTATGTATATGGGCTCACATGTCTAGCCCACTAAGCCCACTAAAATCCTGAAATTGTCATGGCCCATTCATGAATAATAAGTGGAGTGAGTGGGACTAAAGTTTAGTCCCACATTGCTAGTTTGGAGAGAGTGGAGCACCTTATAAGGTGAGCCATTCTAGCTCATGTATGAGTAGGCAAGGCAAGAGGAGAGGTGTGCCACACGCGCGCTCCTCCTCCTCCGCCGCCCGCCTCGCCACGCCTCGCCTCGTCACGACACGTCACGTCACGTCACGTCACGACGCGCCGCGGGTTGCGGGAATGAGCCGAGCCGAGAGCGTTTATTTTGTCGATTGGGAAAACTTAATGAGTCATTAATTTGGTAATTAACGGATGTGTTAATTCCAAAACCGTTTCCGTTTCTGGATCGTGGAGCCGAACCGACTCAGACGTGGAGTTACGCCCACGTCTCTCCCAGCCCGCATATAAATACGCGCATACGGTAAACCCTAGCCACCACTTCTTCATACCGTTCCAAACCACTGCGCCGCCAATTCAAGTCTTCTCCATCCCTCCTTCCGGCGTGCACCGCGAGAAGGGACAGCAGGCCTCCGGAACCCCGCCTCTTGTGATCCTGTACGGGAGAGGGGCGATCAGGTTTTTGGGGAGCGCATGAGCGCGACTGCTGACGGCGACCACTTCCCCAACGACGATTTCTTCCCCGACATCGGCAACCTCTTCATCAACGACATGGCCGACACCGGGAACAACAACAACGGCGGTGCCGCTACCGCTCCATCGTACGTATCTCTCTTTCATCTGTATGAGATGTTACTGCAATTCATATGTCTAGTTCTTGCAATAGATTGTATCAATCTGTCTACTGTACTAGATCTAGACGTTTGCATGATTACTGTATTTGCTACTGTCGCAATTCATCTACTGCTATTTCGAATTAAATTATGTGCTAAATTGCTAATATATTCAACAGGTGGACGCCGGCAGCACCTGCACGTGGGTCGGGCCAGAGGTCCCGGGGAATTTGCGAATGCATCGGCGGCGTCTCGATTGAGGATGCTACCTACCGCCTGTCGTGTTGGCCGTGCCGGTGCCGGTGCGCTTACGTCGAGCAGCGTGCACCACCCCGACGACGTCGAGCAGGTACTAGAGCGCGGCGGCCACCCGCCGCAGGACACGCTGCGCCGCGTGCTCGCCGAGGCCGGCGGAGACGCGGACGAACCCGACGCCTCTGTTTCCCGGCGGGCGCGCACCGTCGCGCTGGGCTGCGAAATCTTCCTCGTCGGGCGTGACGCGTGCCTGCGCGCCCGCAGCGGTACTTGACCGGCGTGTTCTACGCAGTCCTGCGATGGCGCGCTTGCTGGCATTGTAGGCGAACGTCTGCGCCGGGTCGATGGACGTGCTGCACGTCGTGTCCGTCTCCTAAGCGCGTCGGCGAGCGCTGACCAGCGGCACCTGCGTGGTGGGTGCTGGCATGAGGACGCGGGCACTGGAGGCACACGTGTGCGCCGTGTCGGTTGGGCGAGGATGCCGTCGTGGACATCTGAATGTCCAAATACATCTGCACTCTGCAGGTAGAGAACGGCTGAATCTATCAGTGCACAAGGAGTCTGAAATGGAATGCCAGCGACGGCCTGACACCGGGCATATGGGAAGTGGACGCGACCTTCATCCTGACAATGGACGAGAGAGGTCCGTCGCCGGTAGCCCCCGGTCGTTGCAGCGGCCTCGGTGTTTGTCGGGAAGGGTGTCGTCAGCGTGGCCTGGGTGGACGCCGGCAGCACCTGCACGTGGGTCGGGCCAGAGGTCACGGGGAATTTGCGCATGCATCGGCGGCGTCTCGATTGAGGATGCTACCGCCTGCCGGAGGTGATGTCCGTCATGATCCAGGTCAGCGTGTCGCTTGCCCGCATCGGCAAGTTCCTAGCCGAGGACGAGTTCCGGGGTGCACAACCTAGCCGTGCACAAGGGGTGTCTGCAGCTGGGAGCCTGGCAAGTCTGTGAGACATCAATATAACTGCAACATGCGGTGACAAGATCAGTCTGCACGCCGACAGAAACCGTGGTGGCTGTGCGCGACCCTGGGCGAGCGGGATAGCAATATGTTATCAACAGATCATGGTCACGATGAAACTGATCTTCTCTGCCATTTGTGCTCTTCATTCAGGTGGCTCCATTGTTTTGCAGACGTGGTGGACATGAGCGGCATGGTGCGCAACAGAGCGCGCGGAGCTGATGAACAGTTAGTAGGAGAGGGGCGTCAGGTGCTGCGTACGTACTGGACAAGGACACGGACCATTTCACGCAGATCCGGCAAAGAGGCCTCACCATGACCGGCCGGAGGGCAGATCTTGCAAGGGCCGTGTACCTCCTTCAGTGATGTCGCTGCAACCCTTTTCATTGTCAGGATCCTTCTCATTCTCAAGATGGGAAAGCAAAGATCATGCCTCTCGCCTACAGTATTTTTAAGTTAGTTTTTTGTGGAGCGATAATTTAGTCGGTTAATAGGTTAGTACTATTGTACTCGTGACTTATTTTCTTCTATCTCTACTTTTGATTTAGGTCGCTCGGGATCCATTGAATTGATTAGACTCTAATGTTAACTAGCTATACAATCGCACAAAAAAAAAAAAAACTACTACTATACACTAAACACAACAAAATAGTACTAGTAAATCAAGAAAAATATGCAAGTTTCTCTAGAAGATAAATTTGAAGGGAGAAAAGAGCTACTACTGAAAGGGTGTCCAAAGTTATTTGTTTCCACAAATCAAAAGTGAACTAATAAACTGGCAATTCCAGCTCGAAAAATAGGAACATAAGAAAGGATGGAAATATTCTCATGTTTCCGATCAAGGAAACACTCATCAGAGACCGATATAATAGACAACGGATGAAACAAAAACCGAATGAAAGGAAAACAAAAACCCACATACGTACTAACCAAAATGCCTACCATACACAACCATGAAGAAATTAATTAAGCTCCATGAATAGAAATTAATTAAGCTCCATGAATAGCATACCTTGGAGCAAAGAAACTAAACAAGGAAAAACAATAATTCAATAACCCGTACTATTTACAAACTCTATTATTACCTCTTCTTCTTGTCATATGCTAACGTACATGGTGATCTATTGATGGATCGAGAAAGTAATTAAAGATCGATCGTGCTACTCACATGATGATGGAAAACAGATTTGTGGTGCAATCAATCAAGGGGTTGTTCCGGCAATCCCTTGGCGTCGACGTTGAAGAACTCGATCATGAACTCAAGCGGGAGCCCCTTGGTCTCCGGCACCTTATGGGCGACAAATACGAGAGTGATGCAGCACACACATGTGTAAGCATGACGGGCAAGCTGTACGTCAAATGATGTCGCCGATCCAAAAGGTGAGGGGGCATAGCGCGATGCAGAGGCCGCGGACCCTGGTGGGAAAGATCTCGGCAAACAGGATGTTGGGAATGGGGCCGAATCCCATGACGAAGCTGCAGAAGTAGACGATCACGGAGCAGGTGAAGAGCGCGGCATGGGCGGTGGTGGCCATGGGCACCATGTTGGCGACGATGAGGACGAGGAGAGAGAGGATGAGCATGGGGATAGTCCAGAGGAGAACGCTACGCCGGTCGGCCACGTCCATGAGACGCTTGGAGATGCCGATGCGGGGCATCATGAGGAGTATGGTGAGTCCCGAGATGAGGATGGAGGTGGAGTCTGAAGGGAATAGGCCCGAGAGGCAATAATAAATTGTTTATTATGTTATTCCTTGTTTATGATAGATGTTTATTTCTCATGCTAGAATTGTATTAACCGGAAACGTTGATACATGTGTGATTAATAAACAAACCAACGTTCCTAGTGAAGCCTCTTTTAACCCCCTCTCAAGGTTTCCTGATTTTGGATCAAGGATGTTGAACATTGTATAACGGGGTCATGTCATTAGGAGAATGACATGATGAACTTAAACCCTAAACTAAGTATAACAATACGATCAAGTCATTTAGTTTTGTTGTTATGTCTTACATTCGGAGTAACATTATTCCTTAGACCATGAGATCATGTTAATCACTAATACCGAAAGAATACTTTGATGACATCAAACGTCACACTGTAAAAGGGTGACTATAAAGGTGGCATTGGATATTCGGAAAGTATTGGTTGAAGCTCATGGATCGAGAATGGGATTTGTCCATCCAATATGACGGATAGATATACTCAGGGCCCTCTCGGTGATATCACATCGACACCGCTTGCAAGCAAGTGATTTGATCACTAGGATGTTATATCACGGGAACGAGAAAAGAGTACTTGTCGGATAACGAGATCGAACAAGGTATAGTGGATACCGATGATCGGATCTCGGACAAGTAATATATCGCGCGACAAAGGGAAATCGTTACGACGTTGAAAGGTTCACATCACGAGAGTCATCGTTGAATATATAGAGTCATCACGGTTTTCCAGACCCCGCTGTTGATTATTGATCGGAGAGGAGTCTCGATCATGTCTATAATATTCACGAACCGTAGGGAGACACACTTAAGGTTCGATGAAGCGTTTAGAGAGATACGGAATACCGAAGAATATTTTGGCAGCTCCGGAATTGTTTCGGGGAAAATTGAAATAGTTCAAGGGGTTTTTCGTCGAACGGTTGTTAATAGAATTAACAAATGGTTCGAGGTGCTGCATGCAAATGTTTGTTAATGGAATTAACAAATATAAATAAAGAAATAAAAATGTTTTATTTATTTATTAAAGAAAAACCTTTGGATTTTCCAAGTGGAAATTAAGGGAATTTTGAGTGGGTTTGAGTGGAGCTTCCACTCACATGAAGAGAGGAAGGGTGGGGGCACCCATGGCTGGCCGCACCCCCCCTTGGGCTGCCTCCCCCTCCCCTATAAAAGGAGGTGAGGGCTCTCTCTTCCACACACACTTGCTCACACATTTTCCCTTCCATCCGCTGCTCCATTCCATGGTCTCCGGCTTGGCGAAGCCCTGACCGTGGGATTCTTCACCACCACCACGCCGTCGTGCTGCTGGAATTCCGGAGGGATCTTCTACTTCCGCAACCCGCTGGAACGAGGGAACGGAAGTCTTCATCGAGCTGAACGTGTGACCGATTACGGAGGCAACCGCCGATTGCGGTGCTCTTCTCGCTCGGGATCGGCGTGAGAACGACTACGCCAACCACGAGATCTTTTCTCGTACCACTTTGAGTCTTCGAGGGTATGTTATCTCAAGACTCTCTCTCCCCGTTGCCTTTCATCTCATAGATTAGATCTTGGCCATTTGGGTTTATCGCGTGTAGGAAAATTTTTGTTTTCTATGCTACGTTACCCTTCAGTGGTATCAGAGCCGGATCTATGCGTAGATGAATTGTACGGGTAGAACACATAGGAGTATGTGGCGTTGATGATCATGTTTTTGTCTCTTTGTATTTTATGATCTTAGTGGCATAGTAGGATGAAGCGGCCCGGACTAACTTTACATGTCCACGTACATGAGACTTGTTCCACAACTGACATGCAACTTGAATTGCATATTGCTTGCGGGTGTCGGTTTCTCCTACTATAGTTAAGATCTAATCTACAAAGGGTTGTTCAAAAATATGTTTTATCAACGTTGTGGTTTTTTGTACGTAGATATGAACGGTTCTATCCTCGTAAGCCCAAAGCCACGTAAAATATGCAAAAATAAATTAGAGGCGTCTAACTTGTTTTTGCAGGGCATGTGATTTATGGTCAATGTTAGAAACGTTATGTATGAGATGATATCTTTTGTAAATTATTGACATACCGGCTGGACCATATGGTTGTCTTATTTTATGGCCTGCGTGCTGTATGTCATATCCATGTGATATGTTGTAATGGACAATCAAGATGGAGGTGCCACGGACCTTGGTGCCACGCCGGTAGAATGATGGAGATCATACCATGATGCACAAGATGGAGATCAAGTGCAAGAAGGACCATATCATATCACATTATCCATGCATGTGATGTTTATCCTTTTATGCATCTTATTTTGCTTAGATCGCGAGGTAGCATTATAAGATGATCCCTCTCACTTAATATCAAGATAATAATGTGTTCTTCCTTAAGTATGCACCGTTAATAAAGTTCGTCGTTTCGAGACACCACGTGATGATCGGGTGTGATAACTCAACGTTCGCATACAACGGTGTTTTCAAGCCTAGCATGTACAGACATGGCCTTGAAACACATGCAATACAACGTTCTACTTGGCGAGCCTAGCATGTACAGACATGGCCTCGGAACACGTAACCGAAAGGTAAAGCATGAGTCAGAATGATATGATGAACATGTTGATGTTCGCCTTTGCAACTACACCGTCTCACGTGATGATCGGTTTCGGTGTAGTGAATTTGGTTCATGTAATCACTAAAGACAACTAAGAGGGATGTTGTTTTTGAGTGGGAGTTCATGGGATAATTTTAGAATTAACTTGAACTTAATTTATCATAAACATAGTCTAAATAGTCTTTGCAAATATGTTGTATGATCATGGCACCACCTACCTTCAATTTCAATATGTTCATGGAGAAAGAGAAATTAGCGAACAATGGAAGCAACTTTACCAACTGGGCACTTAACCTGAGGATTCTCCTCACCGCTTGCAAGAAGCTCTATGTGCTTGATGCACCTCTAGGTGACCAACCCGCTGATGATGCTTCTGATGAGGATAAAAATGTTTATCTGACTCAACAAGAAGACCACAGTATAGTTCACTGCGGCATCCTCTATGGATTAGAGCCAGAGCTGCGAAAACGTTTCGAGAACAACACTGCTTATGCCATAATGGGAGAATTGAAAATGATTTTCGATACCCATGCCGCAGTTGAGAGTTATGACGCTTCAGAAAAGTTCTTTAGCTGCATGATGGAAGAGAACAGCTCCGTTAGTGAGCACGTACTCAAAATGTCTGCGTACGCTGATAAGCTCATAGCCTTGGGAATATCGATTCCCATTGAGCTAGGATACATCGTGTTCTCCAATCTCTGCCACCTAGTTACAAGAACTTCGTGATGAACTATAATATGCAGAGCATGAAGAAGTCTCTTCCTGAGCTTCTCTCGATGCTTAAAACTGCTGAAGTGGAGATCAAGAAAGAACATCAAGTGTTGATGATCAATAAGACCACTAGTTTCAAGAAAGGCAAGAAAGGCAAGCCAAGGGTAAACTTCAAGAAGGGTGAAAATCTGTTGCTACTGCTGAGAAGAAAACCAGGCATGGCCCTAAGCCTGAGACTGAGTGTTTCTATTGCAAGGTACTGGCCACTGGAAGCGCAATTGCCCCAAGTATCTGGCAGATAAGAAGGCCGGCAAAGTGAACAAAGGTATATATGATATACTTGTTATTGATGTGTACCTTACTAGTACTCGCAGTAGCACCTGGGTATTTGATACTGGTTCGGTTGCTCACATATGTAACTCGAAACAGGAGCTGCAGAATAAGCGACCACTAGCAAAGGATGAGGTGACGATGCGCGTCGGCAATGGATCAAGAGTTGACGTGATCGCCGTCGGGACGCTACCTCTACGTCTACCATCGGGATTAGTTATAAACCTCAATAAATGTTATTTGGTGCCCGCATTAAGCATGAATATCGTTTCTGGATCTTGCTTAATGCGGACGGTTATTCCTTTAAGTCCGAGAACAATGGTTGTTCGATTTATATGAATAATACTTTTATGGTCATGCACCTGAGAAGAATGGTTTATTTCTTTTGAATCTTGATAATGTTGATACACATATTCATAATGTGAATGCCAAAAGAATTAAGTTAGATGATGATATTGCTACTTATTTGTGGCATTGCCGCTTAGGTCATATTGGTGTTAAACGCATGAAGAAGCTCCATTCTGATGGACTCTTAGAATCACTTCATTATGAATCATTTGAAACATGTGAACCATGCCTTATGGCAAGATGACTAGAACCCCGTTTTCAGTCTAGGAACACGACTTGCTTACTGGAAATCATACATACTGATGTATGTGGACCAATGAGTGTATCGGCGCGCGGTGGATATCGTTATTTTGTCACTTTCACAGATGATTTGAGTAGATATGGGTATATTTACTTAATGAAACACAAATCTGAAACGTTTGAAAAGTTCAAAGAATTTCAGTGTGAAGTTGAAAATCATCGTAACAGAAAGATTAAATTTCTACAGTCTGATCGTGGAGGTGAATATCTAAGTTACGAGTTTGGCATGCATATGAAACAATGTGGAATAGTTTCACAACTCACACCTGCCGGAACACCACAGCGAAATGGTGTTTCCGAACGTCGTAATCGTACTTTATTAGATATGGTTCGATCTATGATGTCTCTTACAGATTTGCCACTATCGTTTTGGGGTTATGCACTAGAGACCGCTGCATTCACTTTAAATAGGGCACCATCTAAATCCGTTGAAACGACACCGTATGAATTATGGTTTGGAAACAAACCTAAGCTGTCATTTCTAAAAGTTTGGGGATGCGATGTTTATGTGAAGAAGCTTCAACCTGATAAACTCGAACCCAAAGCGGAAAAATGCGTCTTCATAGGATACCCTAAAGAAACAATAGGGTACACCTTCTATCACAGATCCGAAGGCAAGATTTTTGTTGCCAAGAATGGATCCTTTTTGGAGAAGGAGTTTCTCTCGAAAGGTGTGAATAGTAGGAAGGTAGAACTCGACGAGGTTATTGAACCTTCTCTTCTTGGAATGGCGAGTAGCGCAGCGCCGGAAGTTGTTCCGGAGCCGACCCCCGTCAGATGAAGAGAGTTAATGATCAAGATCATGAAACTCCAATAGAGGAAACTACCGCACCTCGCAGGTCAACTAGGAGCGTGCAGCTCCTGAACTATACGGAGATCCCGTATTAAACTTCATGGTAGATGGAGGTGATGACCCTGCGACATATGAGGAAGCGATGATGAGCCCAGATTCCAACAAATGGCTTGAAGCCATGAAATCCGAAATAGGATCCATGTACGAAAACCAAGTTGGACTTTGGTGGATTTACCCAATGACCGCAAGGCCGTTGAGAACAAATGGATCCTTAAAAAGAAAACTGATGCTGATGGTAATGTGACCGTCTATAAAGCTCGACTTGTCGCAAAAGGTTTCCGACAAATTCAAGGAGTTGACTATGATGAGACTTTCTCACCAGTAGCGATGCTTAAGTCAGTTAGGATTATGTTAGCAGTTGCTGCATTTTTCGATTATGAAATATGGCAGATGGATGTGAAAACGGCGTTCCTTAATGGTGACATTGAGGAAGAGTTGTATATGATGCAACCCAAGGTTTTGTTGATCCTAAGGATGCTGACAAGGTGTGTAAGCTTCAACGTTCCATTTGGACTGAAGCAAGCATCCCGAAGTTGGAACCTCCGTTTTGATAAGGTGATCAAAGGTTTTGGATTTGTCCAAACATACGGAGAAGCTTGTATTTACAAGAAAGTGAGTGGGAGCTCTGTAGCATTTCTGGTACTATATGTGGATGACATATTGTTGATTGGAAATGATATAGAACTTTTAGAAAGCGTAAAAGGTTATTTGAACAATAGTTTTTCGATGAAAGACCTCGGTGAAGCAGCTTATATATTGGGCATCAAAATCTACAGGGATAGATCAAGACGCTTAATTGGACTTTCGCAAAGTACATACCTTGACAAGATTTTGAAGAAGTTCAAAATGGAAGATAGTAGGAAAGGGTTCCTACCTATGTTGCAAGGCAAGACGTTGAGTAAGACTCAATGTCCAGCTACAGCAGAAGATAGAGAAAAGATGGATAAGACTCCCTATGCTTCAACCATAGGTTATCATGTATGCTATGCTATGTACAAGACCGGATGTGGCACATGCTATTAGTTTGACTAGTAGTACCAATCCAATCCAGGTTTGGAACACTGGACTGCGGTCAAGAATATCCTAAAGTACTTAAGAAGAACTAAGACATGTTTCTCGTATATGGCGGTGAAGAAGAGCTCGTCGCAAGATGTTACGTCGATGCTAGCTTCGACACTGATCCGGATGACTCTAAGTCTCAGTCCGGGTACGTATTTATTATGAATGGAGGAGCTGTAAGCTGGAGGAGTTCCAAGCAATCCGTGGTGGCGGGATCATCAACAGAAGCGGAATATGTTGCTGCCTCGGAGGCAACACAGGAAGCAGTTTGGATGAAGGAGTTCATATCCGAACTAGGCGTGGTTCCGAGTGCGTTGGATCCAATGGTTATCTATTGTGACAACAATGGTGCCATAGCCAATGCTAAGGAACCAAGGTCTCACAAGAATTCCAAGCATATCAAGCGCCGTTTTCACTCCATCCGCGAGCATGTCGCAGATGGGGATGTGAAGATTTGCAAAGTACATACGGATCTGAATGTGGCAGATCCATTGACTAAAACTCTCTTAAGGACAAAACATGATCAACACCAGAACTCCATGGGTGTTAGATTCATCACTATGTAATATAGATTATTGCCCCTAGTGCAAGTGGGAGACTGAAGGGAATATGCCCGAGAGGCAATAATAAAGTGTTTATTATTATTCCTTGTTTATGATAGATGTTTATTTCTCATGCTAGAATTGTATTAACCGGAAACGTTGATACATGTGATTAATAAACAAACCAACGTTCCTAGTGAAGCCTCTCTTTTAACTAGCCCGTTGATTAAACAGATGATCAAGGTTTCCTGATCATGAACATTGGATGTTGTTGATAACGGGGTCATGTCATTAGGAGAATGACATGATGAACTTAAACCCTAAACTAAGTATAACAATACGATCAAGTCATTTAGTTTGTTGTTATGTCTTACATTCGGAGTAACATTATTCCTTAGACCATGAGATCATGTTAATCACTAATACCGAAAGAATACTTTGATGACATCAAACGTCACACCGTAAAAGGGTGACTATAAAGGTGGCATTGGATATTCGGAAAGTATTGGTTGAAGCTCATGGATCGAGAATGGGATTTGTCCATCCAATATGACGGATAGATATACTCAGGGCCCTCTCGGTGATATCACATCGACACCGCTTGCAAGCAAGTGATTTGATCACTAGGATGTTATATCACGGGAACGAGAAAAGAGTACTTGTCGGATAACGATCGAACAAGGTATAGTGGATACCGATGATCGGATCTCGGACAAGTAATATATCGCGAGACAAAGGGAAATCGTTACGACGTTGAAAGGTTCACACGATCACGAGTCATCGTTGAATATATAGGAGTCATCACGGTTTTCCAGACCCCGCTGTTGATTATTGATCGAGAGGAGTCTCGATCATGTCTATAATATTCACGAACCGTAGGGAGACACACTTAAGGTTCGATGAAGCGTTTAGAGAGGATACGGAATACCGAAGAATATTTTGGGCAGCTCCGGAATTGTTTCGGGGAAAATTGAAATAGTTCAAGGGGTTTTTCGTCGAACGGTTGTTAATAGAATTAACAAATGGTTCGAGGTGCTGCATGCAAATGTTTGTTAATGGAATTAACAAATATAAATAAAGAAATAAAAATGTTTTATTTATTATTAAAGAAAAACCTTTGGATTTTCCAAGTGGGAAATTAAGGGAATTTTGAGTGGGTTTGAGTGGAGCTTCCACTCACATGAAGAGAGGAAGGGGTGGGGCACCCATGGCTGGCCGCACCCCCCCTTGGGCTGCCTCCCCCTCCCCTATAAAAGGAGGGTGAGGGCTCTCTCTTCCACACACACTTGCTCACACATTTTCCCTTCCATCCGCTGCTCCATTCCATGGTCTCCGGCTTGGCGAACCCTGACCGTGGATTCTTCACCACCACCACGCCGTCGTGCTGCTGGAATTCCGGAGGGATCTTCTACTTCCGCAACCCGCTGGAACGAGGGAACGGAAGTCTTCATCGAGCTGAACGTGTGACCGATTACGGAGGCACCGCCGGATTGCGGTGCTCTTCTTCTCGCTCGGGATCGGCGTGAGAACGACTACGCCAACCACGAGATCTTTTCTCGTACCACTTTGAGTCTTCGAGGGTATGTTATCTCAAGACTCTCTTTCTCCCCGTTGCCTTTCATCTCATAGATTAGATCTTGGCCATTTGGGTTTATCGCGTGTAGGAAATTTTTTGTTTTCTATGCTACGTTACCCTTCAGAGTCGGCGATCAGGCCGAGGCCGCGAAGAGGACGCTCACGCTGGCCTAGTCCAAAATCCGCGTCGTGTCGTATAGCACGCCATTGATGCCCGAGAACTGCATGAGACATCAAGCAGAACAAATGTTGCCACGTCAGCTCACATATATGGCACGCCACGTCAGATGAGAGAATAAATACAAGTATTGTACCTGCTGGAGGATCTGGATCATCATACCACAGAAGAGGGCATAGCGGAATACGGGCACGAGCAGCTCCCGTCAACGTGGGCTAGAGCCGGCGGTAGCCTTGGTGGCAACGTCTTCCGGCGGGTTGGCGAAGGCGGGCTCGGTGGGGCTCCGGCCGATGAGAACGTCCTTGGTGTAGAGCATGGACTGGCTCACCAGTGCCGCAGCATGCACGTACTCGCCATTGACGCCTCCCGGGACGCCCTCCTTATGTAGGTACATCCTCTTGACACCCCCGTGTTTGACGCCGTCAGGGCCCACCTTCTCGGTCCACTTCCACGCCAGCTGCCACCGATACCCATCGTGCTAGCCGCGTCCACGCCGCCGCTGCTAAACCGTTGCATGCTCGATCGGCTAGGCACCATCACGTTTGCATTCTTCGTCCTGTTCTCCACCTCGGTGCTCTGCCTCGACAGCAACGGTGCCTCTAGCCTACTTGGAGCCCAAGCCTGGTCCTCGTCGTTGCCGGACAGGTACTAGTAGTCCTCGTTCGACGTCACATTCCCCTCGTCCCACAAGCCAGAAGCACCGCCGCTGGTAGCGAGCCTCTCGGACATGCTGAACATGTTGCCGAGGTTAGGGAACAGCGTGCTACCCCTCATGCTCCGACGCCGTCGGCACTAGGGAGCCGCTCGTGCACGCTCCCGAGCAGCGCCATGACGGGGTCCTTCATCATGTCAAACATGCTCCCCTGCCTCCCCGATCATGAGCATGCTGCCCCTCCCACACCGACCCTGCCCCCGCCCGACCCAGGACAGACCCTGCTCCGACCCGTACAGTTTCATGGTGTCTCTCTGCTCCTGGTCGCTGTCCGCCGGGCCAACGACGTACTCATCGATCTCCGTCTCGCCGGAGCTGCCCAAACCATCGACCAACAACGCCATATCGCCGGAGACGTCCTCCCTGTCCCGTAGCATCTCCAGCACCACCCTGGCCTCCTTCATCCTTCCCTTGCTGACCAGCCACCGTGGCAACTCCGACAGGTAGAGCACGGTGAGTAGCAGGTAGATGAGCGAGGGAGCGAAGAGCACACCGAGCATGGTCCGCCAGCTGGGATCGAGGTGGAGCGTCATGGCGAAGATCATGCAGTAGGACATGAACATCCCCAAGGATCCCGTGAACTGGGGCAGGCTGTTGAGCATGCCCCGTATCTCGGGTGGTGCCGTCTCGGAGAGTAGACGGGGACAAGCGTGACGGCAAGGCCAAAGCCATCGATGAGGCGCGCCACGAGGAGAATGTACACGTTGGGGGACCATAGCATGATGAGCCCGCCCGCGAAGTAGATTAGCGCTAAGCATGGGGCGGAGGCCCACAATGCCAGCGACGGGGCCGGAGAAGGTGGTGATGATGGTGGCGCCGACGAGGGAGGTGGTGACGACGGGGCCCTCCATGGCCGGTTGCGTCTCGAGGTGGAACTCGCGCTTGATGTAGAGAACAACCCCGACGAGGGTCGCCTTATCCTAGCCTTGCAGCAGGTTGCCGATGGCGGCTGTCACGGCCAAAAGCACCGCGCCCCTCATGGTCGACCGGCGACCGGTCGGTGATCGATTGGCGGATGTGGCAGAGAGATGGGCAGAGCTCCTTATGGGCGCGGAACAGGGGAATTGGTTAGGCATGTAAGAATCGGATACGGAGAGGAGGATAGACAATGGAGTCTAGCATCTGCCAGTATAGTTGGCCAAGCGCTCCAGGTGCAGAACCCACTTGTACCAGCGTGTTCCGGAAATCCCTTGGCGCCGACGTTGAAGAACTCGATGATGACCTCGAGCGGGATCCCCTTGGTCTCCGGAACCTTGAGGGCGACAAATACGAGAGCGAAGCAGCACACGCATGCGTAAGCATGATGGGCAAGCTGTACGTCACAATGATGTCGCCGATCCAAAAGGTGAGGGAGAATAGCGCGATGCAGAGAGGCCGCGGACCCTGGTGGGAGAGATCTCGGCACACAGGATGTTGGGGATGGGGCCGAATCCCATGACGAAGGTGCAGAAGTAGACGATGACGGAGCGGGTCGAGAGCGCGGCATGGGCAGTGGTGGCCATGGGCACCACGTTAGCGACAATGAAGACGAGGAGGGAGAGGATGCGCATGGGGATAGTCCAGAGGAGAAGGCCGGCCACGTCCATGAGACACATGGCGATGCCGATGATGAGCATCATGAGGAGCATGGTGAGTCCCGAGATGAGGATGGAGGTGGAGTCGGCGCTCAGGCCGAGGCCCGCGAGGAGGACGCTCACGCCGTCCTGGTCCAAGATCTGCGGCGTGTAGTATAGCACGCCATCGATGCCCGAGGACTGCATGAGACCTCAAGCAGAACAAATGTTGCCACGTCAGCTCACATATATGGCACGCTACATCGGATGAGAGAATAAATACAAGTATTGTACCTGCTAGAGGATCTGGATCATCATACCACCGAAGAGGGTGTGGCGGACACCGGGCGCGAGGAGCTCCCGCCAACATGGGCCAGAGCCGGCGGCGGCCTTGGTGGCAACGGCTTCCGGCGGGTTGGCGAAGGCAGGCTCGGTTGGGCTCTGGACGATGAGAACGTCCTTGGTGTAGAGCATGGACTAGCTCACTAGTGTCGCGGCATGCACGTACTCGCTGTTGACGCCTCCCGGGACGTCCTCCTCATGCAGGTACACCCTCTTGACACCCCGCGTTTGACGCTGTCAGGCCCACCTTCTCGGTCGACTTCCACGCCAGCTGCCACCGCTACCCATCGTGCTAGCCGTGTCCATGTTGCCGCTGTTAAACCGTTGCATGCTCGACTGGCTGGGCACCATCTCGTTTGCATTGTTCGTCCTGTTCTCCACCTCGGTGCTCTGCCTCGAGAGCAGCGGTGCCTCTAGCCCGTTGGGAGCCCCTTCATGGTCCTCGTCATTGTCGGACAAGTACTGGTCGTCGTCGTACGACGTCACGTTCTCCTCGTCCCACAAGCCAACATCATCGTCGCCGGTAGTGGGCCTCTCGGACATGCTGAGCATGCTGTCGAGGTTGGGGATTAGCGTGCTACCCCTCATGCTCCCTGCACCGTCGGCACCAGGGAGCCGCTCGTGCACGCTCCCGAGCAGCGCCACGACGGGGTCCTTCATCATGTCGGACATGGTCCCCTGCCTCCCTGATCCCTGCTGCAACCCGAGCGCGCTGCTGAGCATGCTGCCCCTCCCGCCGGCGACGGGCTGTGCCACCCTCGACAGCCCATGCTCCGGCCCGTACAGCGTGACGGTATCCCTCTGCTCCTGGTCATCGCCCGCCAGGCCGACGACGTACTTCTCGATCTCCGTCTCGCCGAAGCTGCCCAAACCTTCGACCAACAGCGCCATCTCGCCGGAGACGTCTTCCATGTCCTGTAGCATCTCCAGCACCACCCTGGCCTCCTTCATCCTTCCCTTGCTGACCAGCCACTTTGGGGACTCCGGCAGGTAGAGCACGGTGAGCAGCAGGTAGATGAGGGAGGGCGCGAAGTACACACCAAGCATGGTCCGCTAGTTGCGGTCGAGATGGTGCTTTATGGCGAAGATCATGCAGTAGGACACGAACATCCCCAAGGATTCCGTGAACTGGGGCAGGGTGTTGACGGGGACGAGCGCGATGGCGAGGCCGCCGCTGAAGCCGCCGACGAGGCATGCCAGGAGGAGCACGTACACGTTGGGGGACCATAGCATGATGGGCCCGCCCACGAAGTAGAGTAGCGATGAGGCGATGAGCATGGGGCGGCGGCCCACAATGTTGGCGACAGGGACGGAGAAGGTGGTGATGATGGTGGCACCGATGAGGGAGGTTGCGACGACGAGGCCCTCCATGGCCGGCTGCATCTCGAGGTGGAAATCGCACTTGATGTAGAGAACAGCCCCGGTGATGGTCGCGTTATCCCAGCCTTGCAGCAGGTTGCCGATGGCGTCCGCCACGGCCACCAGCACCGCGTCCCACATGGTCGACCGTTCGGTGATCAATTAGCGGACGTGGTAGAGAGACGTGCAGAGCTCCTGATGGGCGCGGAACAGAGGAATTCGTTAGGCACATAGGAATCGGATACGGCGAGGAGGCTGGACAATGGAGTCTAGCAGCTTCCAGTATAGTTGGCCAAGCGCTCCGGGCGAAGAACCCACTAGTAGCAGCGTGTTCCCTACACTATACGCTACCAATAATTTGACCTCTAGCATTGTTTCCAATGGTGCGCATTCTGTTAGTATTGCCTGAGCTCTATTTAGGGCACCGTACACCCCGGATCCCCCACACAACCGATTCTAGATCAAACACACCCTCTCCTCTAGAAGAAGCCCCGCCGCCGCTGCTTCGTCGCCCTCCCCGTGCCCTCCCTGTCACGTGTCGCCGTCGCCCTCCCCGCCGCGTGTCGCCCTCCCTGCAGTACCCGAAGGTATACACCCCCTGGATCCCCTCCCCTGCCCTCTTCATTCCATTTACATTGTAATCTATATGCCACATTTAGGTTCAGGTTCTATATATCTATGCTAGATTTAGGTTTAGGTTGTATCTATGCTAGATTTAGGTTTAGATTGTACCTATGTCATCATGATTTTAGTGTATTTAGATAATCATGAACAGATTCACGAAGAGACTAACCAGCTGGGCCAAAAAAATTATGTCGCATGGTGCAAAGGATGCTCTGATAAAGTCAGTGGCTCAAGCCCTTCCAAGCTTTGCAATGTTTGTCTTCAAGATGTCCTCGGGTTTCTTTGAAGAATATGAAAAACTCATTCGCGATTTCTGTGGGGAGACAAAAAAGGATAACGGAAGGTCCACTGGATGGCTTGGGAGAATATGACGAGACCAAAAGAATAGGGAGGCATTGGTTTCAGAGACATTAGCTTATTGAACTAATCTCTGCTTGCAAGACAAGCCTGGCGGTTGATCAAATAGCCAAACTGTTAGAGTACGTGATGGGCCTAGGCCCATTAGTCTTGCCTGTGCGTGAGGGTTCTAAAATCCAAATACTACCCAAATGGAAAGCTACTTGACACCGTGTTTGCATCTGACCCTTCTCCGGCTTGCAAAGGTATTGAACACGGACTGGAACTTCTTAAGAAAGGCATCATCATGCGTATTGGAGACGGCAGAAACACACAGAATCTGAGAGATGAGTGGATCCCTAAAGACAATGGCCTTTCATTCACAAGTCTAAAAAGGAACTCTAGGCTTAGATGGGTTAACCAACTCATCTCTCTTGGGACTAACAACTGAAACAACAAAGTCCTTCGAAAGTACTTTAGGAAGTATGACATAGAAGCTATCCTCCGTATAAAAATACCTCTGATCCCCACAGATGACTGTATTGCATGGAATTTTGAAAATAATGATGTCTTCACGGTTAAGAGCGCTTATAAACTGGCCCTAAACTTGAAACAGCAACATGGATGAGAGGGTAGTTCAAGCTCCCTACATAATGTTGATCACAAAATCTGGGATTCCATGTGGAAGACCGATGTTCCTCCAAAAGTATGCATTTTTGGCTGGAGGGTGGCCACTGATACATTACCCATAAAGAAGAATAAATGGAGGAGAACCTTGGAGAATAATAGTATGTGCTCTATTTGTGGTCGTGATACTAAAGACGCCTTCCATGCTACGGTTACATGCACTAAAGCGGTGGCTCTCCGACATGAAATGCGCAAGGTTTGGTCTCTCCCTATCAAAACTGAATTTAGACAATCTGGCCGAGATTGGCTCCCTTTGCTTCTTGAACATGCAGACTCTAAAACCAAAGCTAAAACTCTGCTCCTTCTCTGGCGCTCTTGGTACCTGCGAAACGACATCATTCACCAGACTGGCGAAGCCACGGTGGCCAAATCGGTCTCCTTCCTGCAGGCCTACCCGCATACCTACTCTAGCGACTTACCCATTGACGCCAACAAAGGTAAAACGCTCATGTTTCCATCTCCTGTCAACAGGAATATCCTTGAGGCCTCGCCTCATAGGTCTTGGGTTGGTCCTGATCGGGGATGGATGAAGCTGAACGTCGACAACTCCTTCATTTCTAAGGAGCTAGCGGAAGGGATTGTGATGGTTGCAAGGGATAATGAAGGCAGGGTCCTGCTTGCTGCCTGTCGCCCGATCGCTGGTTGTGATGACGTTGAAGAAGCAGAAGCCCTGGCTGCCCTGTTCGGTGTTAATTTCATGCTTGAAAATCTGCCCTGCCAGGTGTAGCTGGAGACTGACTGCGTTGTGGTGGGAACAGCCTTATGATCTACTGATCAGAATAGATCACGCTTATGGCACATATACGAGGAGGCAAAAATTGGATGAGCCTCCTTCCGAAGTGCAGAGTCATGCAGACCAAACGTGATGGAAACCGTGTTATTGACGGACTGGCTAAACTAGCTAGGAGTGTGGGTGGTCAGGTGTTTACTGATATGTTGAGTACTCCATTGAGAGAGCTTGTAAACTCTGATTGTAAAACATATGTGACCAGTTAATTTATAAAGCTTTAATTTCAAAAAAAAAGATAATCATCTAGTGTTAGTGTTAGATTAATGATGTTGATTTAGATAGATGATGGATCGACCGCCAATGTTGCACATATAGGATCAATATACTTAGTGATGTTCTAATTAAAAGTCATCGATGGGTATAAGGAGTATGTTGCATTGCCGGTCATAGAAGTTGCGCGATGATATTCCAGACCGGACAACTTCTATGACTGGCAATGTTGCATTATCCTTCGTATCCCATTGATGAATTTTAATTAGGATAATTCATTAATTGTTAATATCCTAATTATCTCATCTCGTAGCCTCAAATCCAAGGGAGGATAAATACGTACGTTCATGATTCATAAAGCATGGTTGGGGCTTGTCTTAGATAAAGACTACAGAACGAATCAGGGTCCACAGACCCTGATTCGTTCTATAGTCTTTATCTAAGACAAGCCCTGGCCAAGCTATGTGGACCGTGAAAGTACATGTTTATTTCCTTTCGAATTTGATGATACGAGAGATACTTAACATGAGGCGATTAGTGATCTATTTACTGATATCCTAATTATCTCATCTCGTAGCCTCAAAGCCGTGAGGGGATAGATATGTTCACGATTCATGTAGCATGGTTGGGGTTTGCTGTAGCGGAATACTACAAAATGAATCAGGGTTCACAACAACAAACTAATGTGGACACTAATTCATTTCATAGTCTATCTCTAAGATCGTCCCTGGCCATGCTATATGGATATTGGATGTGTTTCTCTCCTTTATACTTTGGCGATACGAGATACGAGAGATATTTAACATGAGGCGATTAGTGATCTATTTACATATATCCTAAATATTTTTTGATTGGGGACACCACGAGTTGTTTTGTCTGTAGATGGCTATAAGGGAAGAGGTTACCGGGGTGGATGATATGTCATAAACGTATCCTTAATTTCTGATGTTCCATGTTGTTTTCTTATTGTTTCCCACATGTTTACTATACACTTTATGTCATTTTTATTGATTTTCCGGACTAACCTATTGACAAGATGCCACAGAGCCAGTTCCATGTTTTCTGCTGTTTTTAGTTTCAGGAAATTTGTTCTGGAAATATTGTCGGAATTGGAAAATTCGAACCCCGGAAGTCTTAGAAATCCCGGAGGTTCCACGGAGTCCCTAAGAGACCCGGAGGGGGGGGCTCAGGGGGCCCACACCAGGGGGTGGTATGGGGCCCTGAGCCTCCACCGCCTCTGCCCTTTCGCCTATTTATTCCCCCCGAGGCGTAAACCCTAAAAAATGCCACTTTTATCCGAGAAACACCCGAGGCCGCCGTCACCGTCATCCCAAGATCGGGAGGGTTCTGGAGCTCTCCCCGGCACCCTGCCGGAGGGGGAAATCGTCACCGGAGGGGTCTACACCACCATGCCCTCCTCCGAAGTGATGTGTGAGTAGTTCATCCCTGGACTACGGGTCCATGGAAGTAGCTAGATGGTTGTTCTCTCCACTTTGTGCCTCGTGTTTAGATCTTGTGAGCTGCCTAACATGATCAAGATCATCTTTATGTAATGCTACATGTTGTGTTTGCTGGGATCTGATGAATGTTGAATGCTATGTCTTCTGATTATGAATCTATCATGTTATCTTCATGCATATGTTATTTATGATCTTGCATGCTCTCTTTTGTTAGTAGATGCTCTGGCCAAGTAGATGGTAGTAACTCCAAGAGGGAATATTTATGCTCGATAGTGGGTTCATGCCTCCTTTTCATCTGTGCTCGAGTGACAGAAACGTGACGAATGGAGGATGTGATATTGCCATTAGGGAGAAAACAACAATGCTTTGTCAAGGATGATGTTATTGTTTAAATTACACACTTTGCTTACTGCGATTATCTGTTGCTTGCAACTTAATACCCAATGTTTGTACGGATGATATTCGGAGGGTGGATAACGGTCTATGTATCTTGTTGTAATGCACCCATGAATCACATAGTAATCTTTATGTCTTGCATATGCACTATGGTGCAGCCTCCATTTCTGTCAATTGCCCAGTTGTAATTTGTTCACCACACATGTTATTTGTCTTTCTCGAAGAGACAACACTAGTGAACGGTGGACCCCGGTCCTTTTTCCTCATACTGATAAAAAACCTACTGCTTTCATACTGCTCTCATACTGCTTTCATATTGTTTTCCACACATTACGTTTAACCTCTTTGTGTTCAGCAAAACCACTGAGATTGACAACCTCACTACTTCATTGGGGCAAAGTGATTTGATTGTGTTGTGTAGGTTCCACGTTGCTTCTGAATCGGTAGTGCGCCCTGCCATCTCAGCTGCTTCAACCTTCTGAAGTTACTCCTTCCTCCTAGTGGTCGATTAAACCTTGGTTTCTTACTGGGGGAAACTGTTGATGTCCTCATCATACCTTCCTCTTGGGGTCTCCCAACGAGTGCAAGACCTGCACCATCAAGCTATTTTTCTGGCGCCGTTGCCGGGGAGGAAGATAATTTCTGCAAGGGGAGTCTCTCACTTTCAATCGCTTTACTTTGTTTTGCTTAGTTTATTTTATTTTGTATTGTTTGCTTCTCTTTATGAAAAATACAAAAGGATTAGTTCTTATTCTAGCTGTAGTTTTATTCCTGTTTTTAGTCTTGTTAAGATGAATACTCCTATTCCTGTTACCATGTCACATGAGGAAATGATCTTTACTTTCAAACAAGGGAATGATGAAAATTTCAAGGAAGCTTGGTCTAGAGTTTTTGATTCCTATTGCAAAATTGAACCTAAAATGACTTTAAGCCTGTTTCTTCGTAGCTTTTACTTCGGTCTTGTTCTTTGTTATAGATATGGTTTGGATATTGCGCTAGGAGGGGATTTCCTTCATTGTGATGGAGATCAAGATTTCAACGCTATAAGAAGATTAATTGCAACCTACAGTTTACCTAGTAGTTCTGATAAAGCCTTTGCAAATATTTATGCTAGATTGAACACTCTTGAGTCACATATTTCTATTTTAAAAGAGGGATATAGCCAAATTCGTGAAAATCGTGATCATGTCCCAATAAATTTTGAATCCTCAAATATGATTCCTTTGGTGAAAATTGTTATAAATGGCGAAACATTTCATGCTCGTTGTGATATCATGTCTGAATCATGTCTTATGCCTAAGGAAATTTATGAATCTTTGAACCTTTGGGGCTAGCTGAAGGAACAGAAGAAATGTCTCTCATTAATAACACCACTATATTTCCCATTGGGATAGCTGAGGGAGTGTTTACAAAACTCCTAGGAAAAACGGTCTCCACTATTTATCTTGTTATTGAATGTGCAGAAGGGGGACAAATTACCCTTGGAAGATCTCTGTTGAAGCTCCTAGCAGCAACTATTGATATGGGGAAAGGTACCATGACTTTCACCTCCAAATCATGCTTGGACCATCCGTTCCCTAAAAAGAATAAGGGTAATAAAGGTAAACGTAAGCTTCGTAACAATTTGGATGCTTCTTCATTTGAAAATACTTGATTCCAGTTTTATGGGCCTAGCTAAAAGGCGTTAAAGAAAAGCATTTCTTGGGAGATAACCCATGGTTTTATTTTTGCTTTGTTTTTCTCTGTTTTCTTTGAGTCAAGGGGTTGTATACTTATGTAGCAACTCCTTTGTATCTTTATTTTCATGTTTTGGTAGTGCCAAGTAAGGTTTTGGACGAGAGTCGGAGTTAGTTTTCGGATTTCTGCGCAGGAAACAGATTTCTGTTGTCCATAGTAAAAAATCGTATACAGTCCTGGAAGCTCGGAATGATCTGAAATTTTTTGCGCTTATTTATAAGCTAATTACACAACTTTTTATTTCTTTAAGTTTTTTATCTAACTAACGTAAGTGCCTCGAAAAAATTCGTCTTTACAGACAGTTCTGGTTTTGACAGATTCTGCCATTTTTCTTGCATTTGCTCTTTTGCGATGTCAACTGGATTTCTTTGCTTCACGAAACATCAGTGGCTGTAGCTAATGTTTAAAATTATCAATAGCACTTGTTTCATATAGAACCCATGGATTTTTATTTGTTGCCCTAACCCTCTAATGCGAATTACTGTTTGAGTGCGGTGTGAAGGAAGTTTTCAAGGGTCAAGAGAAGAGGTGATATATGTAATCAAGAAGAGTGCAAGGTCAAAGCTCGAGGATGCCCCCGTGATTCATCCAAGCATATTTATGAAGACTCAAGCAACTAAGCTTGGGGATGCCCAAGGCATCCCCTTCTTCATCAACTATCTATCAGGGCACTTCTCGTGAAACTATATTTTTATTCGGTCACATCATATGAAGTTTACTTGAAGCGTATGTTTGTTTTTCTTTTGTTTTCCTTTCTGCAATAATATAGTTGGATTCTAGCATTCTTTGTTTGCGAGAGAGACACGCTCCGCTTTTTCGTTTGAATACTTGCTAAGCTAGTATTCTTAGTTTTTCTTCTAGTTGATGTAAAAATTCCTGTTTAGCTCTCGTTTTCATTGCATCTCTTATTCAGAGCTGTTAGTTTTAGTAGTGTTATGTGAGTCCTCTCATGTTTGCTTGCTGTAGCATGTAGATAATTTTTTGTTAAAGAAAGATTTGTATGGTGCTTGATGGGAAAAGAAACTGCTGCTTGAGGTAGAATTTTTAACGGTGCAAGTAGAAGCTTGTATAGACTGTGGCTAGAACTTTTTCATATCATGCTAGATGTTATTTTAGTTTTAAAGCCTTGTGGTTATTGAGTAGCATGATTAGCCTCAAATAGCTGAGAGTGTTTAATATGCCATTGAAAGAATCATGAGTTGTTCTTGGCATATTGAGGCATAAATTTGTGGTGTTCTCCTTTGGATGTTTTATTTGGTTGACTTGGCGCATGCTTACACCATGTTTATGACTATGAACCAGTCACGAATAGCCTCTATGATAATTTAGTTTTTGAACTTGTGGTACCACTTATGCTTTGATTAATGATGTTTATGTCGCTATGCATGATTATGGCTCTTATGCGCTATTGATTTGTCGCTCCCAGTCTTTTGCTAGCCTCCACCTGTACTGAGTATGAGCTCTACTCGTGCATCCAACTCCCTAAAACCAAATTTTCCCATTGTGTCCACCATACCTACCTACATGTGGTATTTAAACGCCACTCCAAAATAAATTGCTCATGTGTTTCCTTTAAAACTTTCAAAATTACTCATGTTTTGTGCTCATTTTTTAGCTCACGAGGACGTAAATAGAGAATAATTATCTCACTTGTTGATTGGACTTTCACACCCTGGACTAGTGGCTTCATCCGCTTATCCAATGATAGAAGAGCTGGCAGCGGGGTGCCCAGCCCCAAATTAATAACACAAATTCTCTTCACTATTTTGCACATGATTTATTGGTCAAAGCATAATTGTGTAAACAAAAGAGAAAGGGGCATGACCTTCTACCCAGATGCGTCCGTCTATGGGATCCGCTCCTTTGAAGTCTAGTTGGCTTGTGACGTACTGTATTTTCTGTTTACAATTCATTGACATAAGCATACACCTATCTTAAAATATAGACACTCCTCCACGGTATGTGATTGTTGACAGGCACCCGAGGATTCGGTTAGCCATGGTTTGTGAAAGATGGTTCGGAGGAGTGCCAAGTTTTCAATACCTATGTTTAATAAAATAAAAACTCTAACACATGAGTGATCCATGCTTCCCTCTGCGAAGGGCCTTTCTTTTACTTTTATGTTGAGTCTCCACCTTCTAACTTTATGCACAATTGAGAGAGCATTTTTTTCATTCTGAGATTTATGTGCATTTGTCCCAGAAACATTATTAATTGATTCATGATGTGTTATTGATAGTTCTCTAATTATTTGTTCTAGTCTTCCTCGTGAACTTCGAAGGTGTCCTCGCATTTATTTTTTGCCCCACTCTTAAGGACTAGCGAAATATCACTTTGACATGCTTTCTTTATACTTGAAACAAATGTATATCTTTCTTTACATTGTTATTCATGATCTTTTATTTGAGTTACTTCTCATGATGCAAAGTGATTGCTACGCTTTATTATTAATGTTTTATTTATCATGTTTGTGTTGAAGTTCTATGATCTAAGCTTACATATGCTTTTACATTATTGATGATCAAGTTTATGTTGGTAGCATGTCACCTCAGAAATTATTCGTTTTGTCGTTTACCTACTCGAGGACGAGTAGGAACTAAGCTTGGGGATGTTGATACGTCATAAACGTATTCTTGATTTCTGATGTTCCATGTTGTTTTCTTATTGTTTCCCACATGTTTGCTATACACTTTATGTCATTTTTATCGATTTTCCGGACTAACCTATTGACAAGATGCCACAGAGCCAGTTCCCCGTTTTCTGTTGTTTTTAGTTTCAGAAAAGTTGTTCTGGAAATATTCTCAGAATTGGAAAATTCGAAGCCCGGAAGTCTTAGAAATCCCGGAGGTTCCACGAAGTCCCGAAGAGACCCAGAGGGGCGCCTCAGGGGGGCCACACCATAGGGTGGCTCCCCCCTTGGCTTCGCCAGGGGGTGGTGTGGGGCCCCTGAGCCTCCACCGCCTCTTCCCTTTCGCCTATTTATTCCCCCGAGGCATAAACCCAAAAATTCCACTTTTACCCGAGAAACACACGAGGCCGCCGTCGCTGTCATCACGAGATCGGGAGGGTTCTGGAGCTCTCCCCGGCACCCTGTCGGAGGGGGAAATCATCACCGGAGGGGTCTACACCACCATGCCCTCCTCTGAAGTGATGCTTGAGTAGTTCATCCCTGGACTACGGGTCCATGGAAGTAGCTAGATGGTTGTTCTCTCCACTTTGTGCCTCGTGTTTAGATCTCGTGAGCTGCCTCACATGATCGATATCATCTTTATGTAATGCTACATGTTGTGTGTTGCTGGGATATGATGAATGTTGAATGCTATGTCTTCTGATTATCTATCTATCATGTTATCTTCATGCATATGTTATTTATGATCTTGCATGCTCTCTGTTGTTAGTAGATGCTCTAGCCAAGTAGATGCTGGTCACTCCAAGAGGGAGTATTTATGCTCGATAGTGGGTTCATGCCTCCTTTTCATCTGTGCTCGAGTGACAGAATCATGACGGATGGAGGATGTGCTGTTGCCATTAGGGAGAAAACAACAATGCTTTGTCTAAGGATGATGTTATTGTTTACATTACACACTTTGCTTACTGTGATTATTTGTTGCTTCAACTTAATACCCAATGTTTGTTCGGATGATATTCGGAGGGTGGATTTTTAGTCATAGATGCAGTTGGATAACGGTTTATGTATCTTGTTGTAATGCCTGCATGAATCACATAGTAATTTTTATGTCTTGCATAAGCACTACGGTGCAGGCTTCATTTCTGTCAATTGTCCAGCTGTAATTTGTTCACCACACATGTTATTTATCTTTCTCGGAGAGACACCACTAGTGAACTGTGGACCCCGGTCACTTTTCCTCATACTGATAAAACATCTACTGCTTTCATACTGCTCTCATACTGCTTTCATACTGTTTTCCTACTGTTTTCTAGACCATATGTTTAACCTTTTTGTGTTCAGCAAAACCACTGATATTGACAAGCTCACTGCTTCGTTCGGGCAAAGTGATTTGATTGTACTAATTAGATCTGTATACAAATACAATATTTTTTTAATTCGCAAAAACATACTAGAAGCGTATTAGACCAGAAAACGCTTCTACTATATGCTCTTACTAGAAGCGTGTGTACTAAGGGCGTGTTTGGTAGGTCGGTTGGACTCAGAAATTCTCTCCTCGACCATTTTTTTGCTGTTTGGTAGCCCGGTTTTGTTCCCTGGGCCATGCCCACCTCGCATAGAAAAGACCCCTCAGCCATGCCCAGTTGGGAAGTGGGAATCGAGCTTCGGACCCGGGCCAGGCTAAGGTCATACGAAAATTTCCCACGCGCGGGCCCCTCGCGCGAGTGGCGACGCGAGCCCCTCCCGAAACCTAGCTCATTTCCCCCCTCGTTCTTTCCTCGCACGAGTGACCAACAGCCGCCGCCGCGCGAGCTCGACCGAGTCCCGACGCCCATCGTGGCCTCGACCGCGCCCTGCCGCCCATCACCGTGACCGGCGCCGTCCCGACCACGCCCTGCCGCCCATCACCGCGATCGGCATCGTCCCGGCCTCGTTACCGCGCCCGCCGGCGGCACATGGAGGATTAGGAGCGCCCGTCGTCGCCCAGCTCTCCATGCCCGCGTGGAGGAGAGGGAGCTCGACCTGACAGCACTTGGCAGCGTTCCCCTCGCCGGCAGCGGCGTGCGGAGCTTGGGAGCAGCTCCCCTCGCCGGCGGTAACTGCTTATCTCGCCGGCGGCGGCTCCGAAGCACGAGCCCAATGTTCTAAGGACTCGATTGCTTTTCAATTTTCTTTTTCAGGGATCTGATTGCTTATAGTTTTCTTTCCCAGGGACCTGATAGCTTTTAGTTTTTGACTCAGTCCAGCTTACCTCGTATACGATACCAAACAGGATCTCTACTCAATCTAGCTCAGCCCATACAATCTACCAAACACAACATGAAGAAACACACTTGTATGTATTGAGCATGGCTAGACTCAGCTTGTATGAGGTCAGATTGCCCATACAAGCTACCAAACACACCCTAAGGGACACGTTTCTAGTATGTGTCGTTACTGGCAGCGTGCCAACCTCATACGCTTTCAGTCCTCTTAATCGGCAGCGTGTCTAGGCTCGCTTCTAATGACCCATTTTCACACGCTGTAGATAACCTTTTTCCTACTAGTGATATCTATACCAAGAATCTTTTAAACTTTCCCCACCTCTTTGTTTGAAGGTGAGGACCTCAGCCTTGGGAGACATAAGAAAAGGAGTAGAGCTAGACATACTATCAAAATAAACTATCAACACAAATAAAATACTAGAAACTAGAGAACTAAATTTTTTGGGTTTTTTATAAAGAGAAAACAAGATTAAATAAAATTATACTAAGCAAGAACAAAAAAAATGGAAGTGTGAGACTCCCCTTGCAGCAAGCTAGAAGTCCCCGGAAACGGTGCCAGAAAAATTACTTGATGAGGACGTGATGACACACTCGTTGGTAGATCCCAAGCGGAAGGTATGATGCAGCCTAGAGTAAATTTTTCCCTAGTTTGGAACCGGGGTTATCGGACCAATAGGACTTCGTAGTCTTGAAGAAGATTGCTTTATAAGCGGCGCCAGAAAGTACTGATGTGTAGTTGACGGGAGCGTGGAACCTACACACAAGCACAAACTCTCTCTTGCCACAACTTTCCGGCAGGTTGTCAATCTTCCGGTCTTGCTGAAAACAGTAGAATTTAACGTATAGAGTCTTAGAAAACAATAAAAGTAAAAATGGAATAGCAAGGAAACAATTATAAAAGTGCTTAAAAAAGGTTTGCACTATGAGATAAATAGGACCGGGGGCCATAGGTTCACTAGTGGTGTCTCTCCAAAGAAAACAAACATGTTGGGTGAACAAAATCCAGCTGGGCAATTAAAAAATCATGAACGTATAACAATAGTATTATGACAAGATAAAGTTCATGGGTTCCAACATTATCGGCATTATGTCAATGTATATGGACCGCTATCCAGCATCCATCCATATCTAAAAGTCCACCTCAAGAAACCTATCTAGCAAATCCATTAGTATTAAGTTGTAGCAACAAAGTGATTGTTATGTGTGCAACAGACAAATGCATTAAGAACAATACATGATGTAACCAGTGATTCTCATCCGTAGACAAGAGCACCACTGTTTTCTCCCTAGTGGCAACAACACGTCCTCCCCCCCCCCCCCCCCACGTTTCTGTCACTCAAGCGCAGGCAACAAGGAGGCATGAACCCACTATCTAGCATATAAACCCTCTCATTGAGGTGATAACAACTATGTGGCCAAGGTAATCATAAACACCGGAAATAATTGCAAAACAATATTAGAACTCTCTAAAAATATAAGTGAAACATCTTAGATTGACATGAACAAAATAATCATAATCTCATGGTTCATCGAATCCCAGCAAACACAACATGCACAATTACATAACGGTGGTCTCGATCAGGTGAGGCAGCTCACAAGACTCTAAACATTGAAGCATAGGGGAGAGAACAACCATATAGCTACTTCTATGGACCTGTAGTCCTGAGATGAACTACTCAGACATCTGTCCGGAGGTGATCATGGCGATGTAGAGGCCTCCGGTGACGATCTCCCTCTTCGGCAGGGTGCTAGAGCAGGACTCCAGAAGCCCTATATTGGACTTTCGAGCTGACGGTGCATCTCCATATGTTTCATGGAAAATAACTCCGTCCCCGATGATTTTAGGGTTAGGGGGAATTTATAAGCGGAGAGGGGTGTGAAGCGGTGCTTAGGGATCCAGGGGACCACCAGGCGTGACCTAGGGTGGTCACGCGCCTGACAGGCGCCTGGTGGCGCCCTGGCCCCCCTCCGGTTCCCCTTTGGACTCCATCTTCGTTCTGGGTAAAAAATGCCTTCCGTGAATTTTCAACCCTTTCCGAGAATATTTCCTTCGGATATTTTCTGAAATAGAATAACAACAAAAGACAACATCTGGCCTGGGGCATTTTGTTAATAGGTTAGTCAATGAAAACATCCGGAAAACAAAGGTAAACATGTTAGAATATGAAAATAACATAGGGTATTGGAAAAAAAACAACCATGGAGCATCAAAAATTATATATACGTTTGCAACGTATTATTAAGTCTCAGACATCAATTCTCATCTCATTCTACACTTTGGAAACGAAAGTGGACCTAAACGTCAATTGAATTTGAATGATTTGAATTACAAATAATTAAGAACACATGAATTCTAGAAAGTGATCAACTATAAAGATGACAAGTACATTGCTTCCAATAGAAACTCATTCTTGATCATTTCATTAATTCGTTCCTTAAACATCTCAATACAAGAATTTCCATTCTAATATCTCAAAGAAATTACAAAATTCATAAAAGTGAAATTAATTCAAACATTCAAGAATTTAAACCAAGGCATTCCTGTAGCCAAATGGAAATCTTTATATATAATTCTCACAAGTAAAAGTTGTTACATTTGGAGTACAATTTAGAATTCAAACCAGTACAAACTAGAACCTATTCTAAACCTATCTATTTTATTTTATTTTATTTTATTTTCTGAAGCTCTTCACCTGCAAAAGAAACATCAAGAGAAGAAGAGTGGGGTTATGTTAGAATGTTTTCCTCACCAGTAGGGAGGCAGATTTCTAACTAATCCTATTTTATCCCTAACATTAATTCTTAGCTAGAGACAGTAAACCTATTAGAGGGCAATTCTGCAACTTAACCTTACCAAAAAGCACAAGAGTTTAGGAACTGATCATGTTACTTCACAAGAAACCAAGGCAATAGTAGTATCCAATTTGGTTCATTGAGTTTCACACTCAATTTAAATCCTGAAGCTCTCATTGTCACAAACCTGCATGATCCAGCAACCTAGCCAAACCACAATTCACTTTTCTTTATACCCTCTACTAAGCACTAGGATGATTAAACAGGAAAGCCCACAAAACCTATATAATATTTAGGGAAACAAAAATAGGATAGTTGCATATTTCTTTAGGGAAGTGCAAATCCAAACAGAAAATAGCTTCTATTGAAACATTTCTTGAGAAAAATGCGACATGTACACATATATCTTTAGTAAAATGTAAGTAAGACAATAAACTTTCTTCATAAAAATGCAAGTCGTCTCGAAATCTTGTTGGAGTTAAGCATTTTTTGAGAAAAGGGCATCTCCTATGAAAAAAAAATGTCACTAGTTGCATGCTTCATATTAAAAAAGTGCACTCCACCCGGAAACCGGTAGGGGTTGCATACATATCTTATAAAAAGTGCAACTCATATTGAAAATGGTTGGTATCTACACATTTTCTGAAAAAGATGCAACCCGTGAGTTGGAGTTGCACATTTCTGGAAAAAGTGCAACTTATATTAAAAAATATCTAGTTGCACATTTCTCGAGAGCAATATGCAAAATTGTATTGCAAACAGTTAGGTTGAATATTTGTGGAGAGAAGTGTGCAAATCGCCTATTGGAGTCTGGTTGCACTTTTCTGGTCAGAATATTGCAACTGATGCCTGGTTCATTCTGACCACATAGCTTGGTTGGAAAATGTAATTCGAAATAATGAGAATAAGAAAAAAAAAAGAGCCTGGTTGCACTTTTCTGGTCAGAATATTGCAACTGATGCTCACTTCTGTAAAGATCCAAGTGGAATATTGGTTGTTAGTTGCACATTGTTTTAGAAAAGGCGGAACTCATATTGAATAAATGGTGGAGCCAAGCATTTATTGTGAAAATAATCCGTATAATAATAAAAAAACATAGAAAGCCATGCTTGCACTTTTCTCGATAAAAATGTGCAACTTGTATTGAATATCTACTACCAGTTGCTCATTTCCTCTGAAAAGTGAAACTATTACCAAATATGGGTTGCTAGTCGCATATTTCTTGAGAAAACGAGCAACTTTTATTGAATATATATTGAAGCACTACATTTATTGTGAAAATTTGAATTCATACAAATAAAAGGCAAAAAATAAAAAATAAATACATATAGAACCATAATTACACTTTTCGTGACAAAACGTGCAACCCGTATCGAATACCAGTTACCACTTTCTCATTTATTCTGAAAAGTGAAACTCTTACCCAATATGCAGTGGCGGACCGAGGGATAATTCAAAAATCGAACAAATAGTATATTTAAGGGCATAAAATATTTTTTAGTCAATTTACCACTACAAATACAGTACGTCCCGGCCGGAAGCCCGGGCGAGCGTTCGTGAGGTGAGCAGGGACGATGGGTCTGCCAATACCAATATGGGTTGCTAGTTGCACATTTCTTAAAAAGAACAAGCAAATCATATTGAAAACCGGTTGAATTCATATAGAATCATGATATATCATTTTTCTCGACGAGGTGCAACTCGTATCAAAATCGGTTGGAGGCGCATTTTTTAAAAGTGCAACTCATATAGTTAGTTGCACATTTATTTGAGAAAAAGTGAAATTTGCACGTTTGGAATTATTTCCAATATAAATATGAGTTGGAGTTGCGCATTTATGGAGAAAAGTATGTGCAAGAAATAAAATAACAATACAAAAAAAATGAAAAATAGATATAAAATCTAGTTACACTTTTGTCAATAAAAAAAGGGAACTCATCAATAATACCGATGAGGTATGCTCATTTCTTGGGAGAGGTGCAACCCATATCGAATATCGAATGCTAGTTGCACATCTTGAGAAAAATGTGCAATTCATAAAAGAATAAGACAAAATAAAAATATACATAATGAAATCTAGTTGCGCTTTTCTTAATTAAAAATGCAACTCGTAACAAATACCTGTTCGAGATGTTAATTTTTTGTGAAAAGTGCAACTCATATAGAATATATGAGATATGATATATGAGTTTATATGCGCATATTTCTTGAGAGAAAAGTGTGGCTCATATCGAAATTGAGTTGGAGCTACACATTTCTTAAAATATTACAACCCGTAAAATAACTCAAAAAAAAAAAATATAACCTTGGTCGCATTTCTCCCGACAAAAAGTACAGCTTGCAACCGATATAAATAACCTTGGTCGCATTTGGTTAATACACGCAACATCGCTTTAATCAATGGAATTCTAGTCCGAATATAAAACACAATATGTACTCACAAGTTTATTCTACATGTGTGGAATTAAAGTCAATAAAAAAGGCAGATCGCAGCGATTGCTTTATGCATTTTGTTGATAGAATTTTGCAAAGATTAAAGGGATGGAGAGAAAAGCAATTATCGATTGGAGGTAAAGAAATTCTTTTGAAAGCCATTGCCCAATCAATCCCTGTATATGCCATGTCTGTTTTGCTTTTACCAAAAAAGGCGTGCAAGAAGATTACGGATGCGATATCGCAGTTTTGGTGGGGCGACGATGACCAAGGTAAGAAAATGCATTGGTACTCTTGGTGGAAAATGTGCTTCCCCAAGAGGGAGGGTGGCATGGGCTTTCGGGATCTACACTCATTCAATCTTGCATTGTTGGCCTAATAGGTGTGGCGCTTAATCTCAGAGCCTAATACTTTGTGTGCTCGGGTTCTCCGGTATAAATATTTCCCCTCTGGAGATATATTAAAAGCTGGGCCTAAGGCGGGAAGTTCTTTCACTTGGCAAAGCTTGTTTTCGGGTATTCAAACTTTTAAAAGAGGTTATATCTGGAGGGTTGGTAATGGGAGGTCCATTGATATATGGTCGGATCCCTGGATTCCACATGCAATCAATCGGAGGGTCTCTACTAATAGAGGTAACTGTTTATTGACAAAGGTTGAGGAGCTTATCAACCCTGACACGCAGAATTGGGACCATGAGTTAATTCATAGCATTTTTAATCCTCAAGATGCTAACCGTATTCTACAGATACCTCTGAATATTAATGCTTTTGACGATTTCATCGCTTGGAATGCGAATCGGAGTGGTACTTTTTCGGTAAAATCGGCCTACTATATTGAATGGAGACACCAACATAATGG
The DNA here is from genome assembly GCA_028641055.1 of Alopecurus myosuroides. Taxonomy (NCBI): domain Eukaryota; kingdom Viridiplantae; phylum Streptophyta; class Magnoliopsida; order Poales; family Poaceae; genus Alopecurus; species Alopecurus myosuroides. The sequence continues at coordinate 4,645 of JAPCYS010001993.1, read as the reverse complement.
GCTTGCCTGTCAACCTCTGATACAAGGAAATGATGTTAATCCAGTAGCATGGAGAATTCTTTGGAGGTTAAAAAATCCAGCTAAGGTAAAAAAAATTCGCTGGAGGGTGATGCATGGTATTGTTCCTATTAAGAAGGTTTTTCGTAATGGTACGGCTAAGGGAGCTCGAGTGCTTGAGCTAATCCTGTTATCGAATCCCTGTACTGTTCAGGGTTATTCAGACCTGCTACTAAAGGAGTTGATGATCATGGGAATGTGGTATGTATGGTGGCTAAGACGGCAAAAAACTCACGGGAAAAATATCCCACCTGCCCATCAGTGCGCTGTCTCAATCAGGGCATTGACCCTTAACCATACAAAGGTGCCTTCGGATAACTACTCGGTGCCTAAACCAAAATGGGCTATGCCGAGATTAAATTCGTGGAAGATGAACGCGGATGCTGCCTTCTGTGAGGAATCAAAAACAGGTGCTGTTGGGTTTATTATTAGAGATGATCATGGGGCCTTTGTCGCGGCGGGGGGGGGGGGGGGGGGGCTTTCTCCCTCATGTATCCTCTGTGGAGTTGGCTGAGGCTCTGGCGATGAAATATGGTCTCGAATTCGCACACCAAAGAGGGGCAAATATTGTTGAAGCCGAATCAGACTAGGTGGAGGTGGTTAACTATTGCTCAGGCCATGCCCAAATTTGGAATGAGGGGGCAGCGATCTATTCTGAGACATTCTACTTTGCTGGATTAATTGGTCGTGTGGAGTTTGCACATTGCACTAGGGAATGTAATATGGCAGCGCACGACATAGCTAGGCATTGCTTTAATTAGATCGAATAATAACTGTACTTGAGTCGATGAACCCCCTAGCTTCCTATTGCAAACTCTTCTAGATGATGTAACTAGGGTGTGATTGTGGTGGCAGCAAATTTCAGACGCCCTCTTTTCCTTACCAGGGTACCTACGGGGGCTGGAAGGTTTTTAATGAGGCGGCTTGCTAACTTAATATATTTATTATGGTTTCAAAAAAAAGATAACTTCTAGATCAAGGGGGCAAATGCATACGAGGCAGGGCTATCATCGAAGTGAACTCTTAAGAATGGGGGATTTGACGATTTTTCCAAGTTTCACCTTGCAATTTGATTATTTGCCACATCCTCTCTCACCGGCATGTGGTGGTCATAGGGCAAATAATCAAATTTCACACGTAAAGTGTGGCAATTTTGATGAGTTAGCAATAAAATACTCGATGCCGGTGCCTCTGGTTCTTCGTCACCGCTAGACCCTCTTACCTCCAATGGCCTATGCGCCCACCCCTATTGTCGGCTTTGATGTCGCCCTTCCTACTCGAATCATCACCACCATCAGTATGTTGTCCATGTCCATTCCTCAATGCCTGAGATATATGTTTTTTCTCTAGCGTTGACTCCTCTCTAACCACCACCTTTAGTTCGTTCCTCGCCCCCGTCAGCTATGTCATCTCTAGCTCGATCCATGAACATCATCACATTATTATATTATGATGGGAAACACTAATTTGTTGTCATTTCATGCATTGGGTCATGGTCCTGTTTTGTTTATGATAGGAGATATTTATTTCCTATCATTTCATATTTCATTTTGCGCCTTATAACATATGTATCTACTCGTTGGTTAGGCTCTCGTGACGTCATGGCTAACTCATGTCGCTCGCTTCCTTGGTGGGGTGGCTAAGGGGGTACTTCAGGTCCTTGCGGATGACCCGACGCATTATGACGGTAATTACGTCAGGTGATTTGGTTTTAGGACGCGGGTCGTGGCGGTGGCACAAAAATATGCGAGGGAGAAGAGTGTGGCGGTGTCTGGTTGTGTGGATCCTTGTCTCTTATTTTAGATGACCGATGTGTGTGTTCCAGCCTATTCTGGTGGTGGTACATTAGCGATGCTTCCCACAAGGCGGAGCATACTCCATGCTCCTCATCTGACATGTCCATGTAGCTGACCACACATTTTGGAATTTTGCACCCTTTTAAGGCTATGGCACATTGTTTTTGCTTGTTATTTTTTTCGTTTGTTTTCGTGGCTCTTTATAATGCCGTTTAGGGGTTTTCCGCCAAATTTTCACGACTGACGAATACCATTTTCAAGACCGACAAAGAAATAAAATAACAATACAAAAAAAATGAAAAATAGATATAAAATCTAGTTACACTTTTGTCAATAAAAAAAGGGAACTCATCAATAATACCGATGAGGTATGCTCATTTCTTGGGAGAGGTGCAACCCATATCGAATATCGAATGCTAGTTGCACATCTTGAGAAAAATGTGCAATTCATAAAAGAATAAGACAAAATAAAAATATACATAATGAAATCTAGTTGCGCTTTTCTTAATTAAAAATGCAACTCGTAACAAATACCTGTTCGAGATGTTCATTTTTTGTGAAAAGTGCAACTCATATAGAATATATGAGATATGATATATGAGTTTATATTTGCATATTTCTTGAGAGAAAAGTGTGGCTCATATCGAAATTGAGTTGGAGCTACACATTTCTTAAAATATTACAACCCGTAAAATAACTCAAAAAAAAATATAACCTTGGTCGCATTTCTCCCGACAAAAAGTACAGCTTGCAACCGATATAAATAACCAAAAAAGTACAACCAATATAATTTAAAACAAATATAAAAATATATCCAAAAGCCTCATTGCAATTTTCTCGATAAAATAGTTGCATATTTTTTATAAGGGTACACCTACACAAATGATTAAGAAATAGAACGTCTACACCTAATTTAAATTGTTAGAAAAGAAGGCGAAATAAAAAACAAAAGAAATATTATTAGCACAAAAACAATAAAATTTGCTCTTTGTAAAAAACACAAAATCACGAAATAGATTTTCATCCCACTTTATAAATAAAGCAACGACCTCCATACAACCAACACATACAAACACAACACAGGCAACAGGCAAAGAAAAGGAAAACAGAAGCAAAGTGAAGACATAGACGGACCGACTAAACTCCGGTGACCCGCAACGGCTGCTCCCTTGGAAGAAATACCACCACATTTCTAGCGCCGAGTCATGAAGTAAAGCCGGTAAGCTATGTAAAGCCGCTGTATCGACTTATAAGCAGTAGGAACAACCAGATTACTGGTTTAGCAGGCATGCTGCGATTTCTTAGGTCGGTATGTCGAATCCTGCTGGCATCTCAATGAAGGATGAAAGATTGAACTGTTCACAGATCGACTGAGACATAAGCCAAAATCAGTCAGCTGAGACTCCCTCGGCTGCTCGAAAACGAGCTCGCACCGAGCAGCTCACCGCCGGTAATGTGCAAGCTCGCCGCCTTTCAAGACCTCTGCAAGCCCTGCCTCCATGTCTCCGGTTTTCTTAGAGCATGTCTAACAGGACCCTTAAAATTTCGCCCCCTAAATCGCGTGTAGAGGGCCCTGTACAGGAAATCTAGGAAAATCTGTGCTCAAATTTACAAGTTCGTCTAGCAGACCCCCTATCTCCGCCCCGTATGTTTGAATTTGAACTTCGCGGGAGAAAAGTTGAACTCGATTTTATTCATCAGATGATCACCATTGCTACATGAAATCGAGCTCGAGCTCGTCCTAATAACCTAATCTAGTCTAGGAAGACGACGGGGCCGGAAGCCTCCATCGCCTTGAACTGCTCGACGTCGGCGACGGCCTTCGCCTCCTCCTCCGCTTCCGCCCGCGCCGCGGGCTCTGCTTCCTTCTTCGAAAGCTCGACCGCCGCCGCGAAGGCGGCCTCCTCCTCCTCCTCGGTCGCCGGTACCTCCTCCTCCTGCGCTGCCGCCGCGCCTCCTCCTCCGCTGCCGCTTGCGCCGTCGCCGTCGCGCTTGCACTGCTGGTGCAGCTCCCAATCCGCGCGCCATTTCGCGAATTGGGGGCCGCTCATCGGCCGCGGCGGGGTTGGTGTAGTACCTCCCGCCCGCGGCGTAGTCCGCCAGAGTTGGCGGCATGGCCGCCGGCCACGCCGCGTACTTCCAGTCGGCGCGGCGGCTCTCTGCAACGGAATGTTTGCAATGAAGCCGCCACGCCTCCTCGAGCGTCTCCGGCTCGCGGCGGCGCTTGGAGCGGGCGGTGGAGGAGCCGGAACCATCGGGGGAGCTCATCGCGGTGGAGGCGCTTGGAATGGGGCGGCGGCGCGCGCGTAATTTCTCACCGGAGCTGCGGCGGCGCGCGGCGGAGCTAGGGTTGCGGTGGGGGTTGGACCCCCACCCCAACCCTCACCCACTATAAGTACGCGGGCGGGGGGGCGGTTTCGCAGGCCCCGTAAAATTCTAGTACGGGCCAGGCCGCATACGGGGGCTGCTAGACGGCCGTTTTGGCCCGCACCCCGTATGCCGCCGGAATTTTACGGGCGCTCGCGTTATAAGGGGCCTGTTAGACGTGCTCTTAGTGCTTCCGTGAGCATATTCCCGGAAGTAATCACTCGGATGAGCCCCGTAGAGGCGTCCACGACCGTGCCACTGTACGTCGAGGCCGGCGTCCAGTTCGTTGTCTTCACGGCGACCCAGCTCATCCAGTTTCTTTCCTCGGCAGTCGGCAGTGCAGAGTCCCCGTGGAGCTCCTGGACACGTCCCCGTAGACCTCCCCTTGCTCCGGCGCGCTCGCTACGAAGCTTTGCTACGGCGCT
>JAPCYS010000332.1:15000-62952 GCA_028641055.1 Alopecurus myosuroides | reverse complement strand
GGGAGTTTCACCCTATAAGCGCGTGTAAACTCACGAGAGAGAGGTGGATGCCGGTGAAGCGGCCCACACCCCGGAGTGCAATCTTTGCCATCAAAAGCACACAACACAACTATAATAACATGGTATGGCACCCTCTAGCTTGTTTTGGGATCCTGACGCTCCGTAGCCCCACCTCCGGTGAAACCCTAGACCCGCTGGAGAAATACCGGACTTATACGGAAACCCGGGGTAACGGCGTCGAAAGGGGGTAGCAATGTGGAACTAGTTTCTTGGTTGTGTTAGGTTAGTCCATAGCAACCTAATAGACATTGGTAGAACACAACTCTTCGGAAGATTCACGACGTTTCGTCCGATACGGGAGTTTCACCCTATAAACGCGTGTAAACTCACGCGAGAGAAGTGGATGCCGGTGAAGCGGCCCGCACCCCAGAGTGCAATCTTTGCCATCCAAAGCACACAACACAACTATAATAACTTGGTATCGCACCCCCTAGCTTTTGTTGGCATCCAGACGCTCCGTAGACCCCCCCCCCTCCGGTGAAACCCTAGACCCCGTGGAGAAATACCGGACTTATACGGAAACACGCGGTAACGGCGTCGAAAGGGGGTAGCAATGTCGAAATTGTTTCTTGGTTGTGTTAGGGTAGTCCATAGCAACCCAATACACATTGTTACAACACAACTCTTCGGAAGATTCACGACGTTTCGTCCGATACGGGAGTTTCACCCTATAAGCGCGTGTAAACTCACGGGAGAGAAGTGGATGCCGGTGAAGCGGCCAGCACCTCAGAGTGCAATCTTTGCCATCCAAAGCACACAACACAACTATACTAACTTGGTATGGCACCCCCTAGCTTGTTTTGGCATCCTGACGCTCCGTAGACCCCCCCTCCGGTGAAACCCTAGACCCGCTGGAGAAATACCGGACTTATACGGAAACACGCGGTAACGGCGTCGAAAGGGTGTAGCAATGTGTAACTAGTTGCTTGGTTGTGTTAGGGTAGTCCATAGAAACCCAATACACATTGGTACAACACAACTTTTCGGAAGATTCACGACGTTTCGTCCGATACGGGAGTTTCACCCTATAAGCGCGTGTAAACTTACGGGAGAGAAGTGGATGCCGGAGAAGCGGCCCGCACCCCAGAGTGCAATCTTTGCCATCCAAAGCACACAACACAACTATACTAACTTGGTATGGCACCACCTAGCTTGTTTTGGCAGCCAGACGCTCCGTAGACCCCCCTCCGGTGAAACCCTAGACCCGCTGGAGAAATACCGGACTTATACGGAAACACGCGGTAACGGCGTCGAAAGGGGGTAGCAATGTGGAACTAGTTGCTTGGTTGTGTTAGGGTAGTCAATAGCAACCTAATAGAACTTGGTAGAACACAACTCTTCAGAAGATTCACGACGTTTCGTCCGATACGGGAGTTTCACCCTATAAGCGCGTGTAAACTCACGAGAGAGAAGTGGATGCCGGTGAAGCGGCCCGCACCCCGGAGTGCCATCTTTGCCATCAAAAGAACACAACACAAATATACTAACTTAGTATGGCACCCCTAGCTTGTGTTGGCATCCAGACGCTCCGTAGACCCCCCCCTCCGGTGAAACCCAAGACCCGCTGGAGAAATACCGGACTTATACGGAAACACGCGGTAACGGCGTTGAAAGGGGGTAGCAATGTGGAACTAGTTTCTTGGTTGTGTTAGGGTAGTCCATAGCAACCCAATACACATTGGTACAACACAACTCTTCGGAAGATTCACGACGTTTCGTCCGATACGGGAGTTTCACCCTATAAGCGCGTGTAAACTCACGGGAGAGAAGTGGATGCCGGTGAAGCGGCCCGCACCCCGGAGTGCAATCTTTGCCATCCAAAGCACACAACACAACTATACTAACTTGGTATGGCACCCCGTAGCTTGTGTTGGCATCCAGACGCTCCGTAGACCCCCCTCCGGTGCAACCCTAGACCCGCTGGAGAAATACCGGACTTATACGGAAACACGCGATAACGGCGTCGAAAGGGGGTATAAATGTGGTACTAGTTGCTTGGTTGTGTTAGGGTAGTCCATAGCAACCTAATAGACATTGGCAGAACACAACTCTTCGGAAGATTCACGACGTTTCGTCCGATACGGGAGTTTCACCCTATAAGCGCGTGTAAACTCACGAGAGTGTAACATCCCAAATCTTACATTTGGAATGTTTTGCATTTAGAGCATATGCATAGCATGGCATGTTTTCAAAAGTTGCATTTTGTTTGTTGCATTGGAACCCCCCGAAATAAATCATGTTCAAAAGAAACCAAATTCCCCTATAAGGCAATATTAGCCAAAGTTATTTTGATATTTTATTTTGCCAAAAATTTCGCTCCAAAATAAACTAATGTGATAGTGTTTCAAATTTCGAATTTTTAGAAATTTATTTCACTTAATTCGGAATTGTATTCCAATAGTTATTAAAGAAATAAGATATAGAAAAAAAAAAACGTACATGAGCTAGTAGACCTAGCTACGTACGTACACCCAGCAAGCAAGAGAATCCTATGCGTGCACGATTAGCACACGTCCGTGCATAGAAAAAAAAAAAAAAAGGGAAAGGTGCAGCACACGCACATGGCCAAACCTGCTATTCTTCCTCTCTCCCCGCGTTCTGTTAACATTTTTTTTTTCTTCTTTACTCTCTGACGCGTGGGGTCCACAGCTCGTCTTCTAGCTTGGATAGAATCCCAGTACGTGTACGAAGCTGTTTTGAACGCGTTTATCCCCACAAAATCTCCGATTCCGGCCCCGTTTCTTGCCCCTTGGCCACGAAATTCCGGGTATAAATACCCCACACCCGTGGCCTCCAAAGCCCTCAAAAATTTCGCGAAACCCTCGCCCAAATCGATCTCGTTTCGAGCTCGAAATCTCCACCGCCGCCACCACCATTGTTGCAAGCTTGGAGCTCACGCCGCCGGAGCTAGGAGCAAGGAGGAGGAGGTCCGAGGGCACGAGAAGGTTCGCGGGAAGGAGCTCCGGAGTTTGCCGCCGTTGCCACGCCCGGAGGAGCACCGTAGCCACCACGCCGTCCACATCCGTTCATCACCACCGTCACTCCGGCGAGTTCTCCGGCGAGTTTTCCGGTGAGTTTCCCAGATCTGTTCCCGGCCATCCGATCGCTATCTAGGGGTTCAGATCTGTTCACTTAAGTGAACAGGTACAGCCAATCAGATCGCGCCACGTCACGCTAGACAACAGTCAAACCCAGTCAGCACGTCCGTACGTCTAGTCGCAGTATACGTACAAAACTTCTAAAATTCGTAGGAAGAGTTTTACAACTCAGAAAAATATGAGAAAAATATCCACGACTGCTAAGAGTACGTAGAATTTTAACCTATAATATTGCATCTTTACCGTACTGAAAACATATTCAATTTTAAATCCTTTTAATGAGTATTTAATTCATATCTACTGTTTCGCAAGTCAAATTAAGTTAATTCTTTTTGACGCCGATCCTAAAAATACGTTTTCTAACCAGAGAACCCAAAACGAAATTTTATTAATATATTTTATTTTCACTATATAATAGTCCGTTAGCTATTTAAGCTTATTAAATCGTAATGTTAAACCACGTACACATGCATCCAAATTCACCCATGAATAACCAGAGAAGCATTCAACTAAATTCTAAAGTTCTATTAATGTGCCATGCATGATTATGATCATATCTTCTTGTTGCATATGTCTGTTTTGTTGCCTTGTTGTTTATGTTGCTTTATCGATCGTATAGATTACGAAGGGTGTGACGTTGCTTGCGATTGTTGTGAGTGCCTAGGCTGCGACGACACCGACGACCAAGGCAAGTGTCACTATCATGAATTACCTATGTTTTGGCCTATGCATGTAGTATTATTTTTGTAGTATGCATGTATAGGAGTTGAGTGTAAGCTATGCTTTATTGTCCTAGTGGAATAGCCACATGATTCCATGTTCCGACCATCCTTTGTCGCCACCGTATTGTAGAATTGCTTAGCCATGCTTAGACGGGGATTTGGGATTCATACACATGAAATTGTTTATCAACCGTTTATGTTTTGCCAAATGATAAAACAACTTAATTAATGAATCTCCTGGGTGGAATGGTTTGATGGTTTTTGTTGAGTGGTTACCTTGCATCCATATCCATGGCTCTCCTTGGTATCTCACTTGCGGCTCGCCACTCAGGAATTAGAGAATGGATTAGTTCTTGTGTTTAGTAGCTTACGAGTACTGCCACATGTCACATGGGCTCTGACTTGACTGATTAAGATGTGGGAACTCGAACCCGACGGTTTGTCAGAAAGTAGTTTATGGTAGGTTGGTATGGCACGTGGGTGGTTCGAGGGACTACTTCTAAAAGGTCTCGGCCTGGTCTTCCTCCGGTTGATTGGGCCATGTGGGTAAAGAGTACAACCTCTCGAGAGTGTCAAACTAAGTGACTTAGCCGTGTCCCCGGTTACGGACAATTATGAGCAACTAGATTTGAGGCTATGACAATTCTCATCATCCCAACTTTATAAGTTTCTTAAAATGTGAGGGTTAACTAATTGGGTAAGATCACTTGAGTATCTACCAAGTGTTCCTTTGTTTGTTTCTAAGAGCACCTGCTTTGCAACCAGCGTGTTCTTAATTTTTGTTTTAATGAAATAAAGTGTTAGGAAAATGAATTGCTTTTCGCAAACTAGCCTGAGATCCACCAGCCAAATATGCATGTAGAGATAGAAGACCAAATTTACCACTACCTTTCCTAAGTGCCACTTGCCGGTGCATGGTTCCATGCCCTGACCAACTTCGTGTTGGCTGTACTCGTCTGTGCAGATTTCCAAGGTTGAAGAAGGTTCGTTAGGTCGCGAGACTCCACTCAACATTTGTTCGCCTGTGGCACATTGAAGAATGGAGTTCTATTTTATTTTGATGTTCCGCTGCTTCTATGAATAATTATTTGAGCTAGCAATATGCTATGCAACTTGTAATAAATTAAATTCTGGATCATATTCGCATAGTTTTGATGCACTGTTAAATTCTTTGATATCTATGATGCTGTGTGTGCCGGTGAACCGATCCAGGGATTGGCACTATACACAGAAGATTCCACCTTCTTCAGGTTGGGTCGTTTCAGATGGTATCAGAGCAGTGTGTTGACTGTAGGATCGTGACCTAGGATTTGGAATAGGATGCCACAAGATTAAATTCTATTTTTTACTTCTTTTATTTATGTTCTTTACCTTTCCTCTCATATTACTTGTCTTTGCTAACTTCTACTCCTACCTACTTATAGATGAACGCTGATGAAGTCTACTATGTTGAGGAGAACTCGGGAGTGGAGTTCGAGAACGAGCTAGCGAGCTTAACAAAGCTACTCGGATTCTTCTTACCGAAGATTGAAGGTTACCAAATAGAGACCAACATCCCAGGAGACAAGAAGTGGGACATCAAGACTACCATTGTAGTAGATATTGTGGATGGAGTAGTACAACTCATCACCTACAGGGGGATTTACCCCAGCTGGAATGGAGGGCTCGTCATGGCAATAAAGTATGCAATGGCCCGACTGTGTCATGACTACCGTGACCAGATACCCGAGGACTCCATCTACAGAGACTTCGGGAGGAGGAATGAAGAAGGTGAAGCCGTATGGATCGAGGATGGAGACAAGACCCGGATGCAGAAACACGTAGAAGATTTGGAGGCATACGCCACTGGAATGGAAGCTCTCATGCAATGGTTCATGCTGCAAAGTGAGGAAGCAAGAGCCACCGCACATCACCAAGCATATGAGATCACCACTCTCAATGCTCAGATGGATACTCTCAATGCTCAGTTGGATGCGCTCAAGGCTCAAATTGAGATGTTCAAGGACAATGACACAAGGCTCACCATGCAGCTAGCGGAGAAGGATGCTCAACTCACGCTCAAGGATGCTCAACTCACGCTCAAGGACGCTCAACTCGCCGAACTCCAAGCTCAAGTCAACCCGCCTCAACCATCTAGTGAGAGTGATGAAGATGAGGATGATGGCGGAGATGATGGAGATGCCGACGCCATTGAGGGTGCTGCTCAAGCTGAGGGAGCAGGAGGAGGGATCCTAGAAGAGGAAGAAGAAGAAGACCCCGAGGAGCGGGTCATGTGCGTTACTACTGATGAAGATACATCCGATGATGAGTACACGCCCAAGAGTGCCAATAAGCGCAAGCGTCAGAACTAGTTTAGATGCCCGCCATATAGTCTTCGTTAGGTTATCAAGTTTCGAGTTAGGAATTAGATTAAATCATGTAATATCACAATATTGGTTGCCTGCTTGCTGGATTATTTGAACCCTATTTTATAAAGTATTTTCGTATAAGGCCTAAACCATCCTCGTGCAGTTTCGTTTTTTTCTCCCGAGCTGCAGTTTTTCTGCGCGCTGTTACGACGCGATTTTTAATAAATCATGGGTAGCGCTGATCGCGAAAATACCCGCGTTGTCCGAACCGAAATTTTGTCCTCTTCGTGCTGTAAAAGTTTCAGATTTTTCTGACGAGTTTACGTTTACCTTCGGTGCGCGTTCTGCAACAGCAACATCTGTAGGCAGATTGTGCCGAGAGTTGCCATATCGATTAGACCCAAACTGTTTTAGCTTTGCCTTCGTTTCTTTTGCTGCTGTGGTATTATAACCACGTGATCAACCTTCAGAACCCTTTTCAAACAAAAAAAGAAACTATTTTTAGAATTGTTTTGTTGTTTGCCTTGTATTGTTTGAGCACGTATGGGTACTCCTGATCTGTAGATCTCTCTTTCTATACTCATCTATGCTACCCAACAGATGGCGCCTCGCCGTGCCCGCAACAACAACGATGAGGACAACGACGACCGGATTGATCAGTTGATAGCCTCACAGGCGCTACTGACCCAGGCAATGGCTCAGTTCTTTCAGAACAACAACAACAACAACAACAACAACAACAACAACAACAACCCGCCACCCCAAGGTGATGCTCTTGGAAGGTTCCTGAGGCTGAAGCCAGCAAAATTCTCCAGCGCACCCGAGCCCATGATCGCACTTGACTGGCTACGTTCGGTAAACAAGGACCTGGTGACTGTGGCATGTACTGATGCTGAGAAAGTGAGGTTTGCTGCCCACTTACTGGAAGGACAGGCCGCTTCTTGGTGGGATGCTTTCCACACCCACCCCATCGACACTGTCACTTGGGATATGTTCCAAGAGGGATTTCGTACTGCTCATGTCTCAGCTGGAGTGATGAGCCTGAAGAGGAGAGAGTTCCGCCACCTGCGGCAGATAAACCGCACAGTGGGAGAGTATATAGATGAATTCAACAATCTATCCCGCTATGCACCTGAAGATGTGGACACTGACGCCAAAAGGAGGGAGAAATTCCTCGATGGCCTGAGTGATGAGCTTGCTGAGTTACTATCAGTGGTCCATGCCCCCGATTTCCAAACACTGATGGACAAGGCCAGGGTTCTGGAAGAGAAGCAACAAAGGATCTCGAACCGTAAGAGAAAGCAGAACCATAGCCACTTCAACCATGGTCCGCCGCAGAAGACCCGCACCTTCCATGATGGGAATGGTCACTCTGGACAGAATATGTATGGAAACAATGGACAGCACCGTGGAGGAAATGGCCACCACCATAATGGCCATAAAAGCTACCACCACAACTCAGGGAGAACAAATGGGAACAACCATGGAGGCAACAATGGCCATAACCGCCCCAATGACCGCAACTTCGTGAGGAAGGACATCAGTCAAGTGACATGCTTCAAATGCAAGAAGACAGGACATTTTGCAGATGCTTGCCCCGAGCTGAAGAAGGACGGAGGAGGCAAGCCAAACCCATTTCAGAAGGGACACGTCAACCATGTGAACGTGGAAGAAGTTCTGGAGGAGCCTGATGCTGTGATTGGTACGTTTCTGCTCAATACATTTTCAGCACTCGTACTATTTGATACTGGTGCATCGCATTCATTCATATCAAGGGTATTTGTGGATAGAAATAAGATACCAACTGTGAGCATTAGAACTCCCCTTAAGGTAAACTCTCCTGGCGGTGAGTTAGTTGCAGCCTTTGGATGTAGGGGGATGGTCCTAGGAATTGGAGCTTATAGTTTCCCTACTGACTTGATTGTCCTGGAATCACAAGGATTAGATGTAATTATAGGTATGGATTGGATGACTGCTTATGAGGGAGTTATAGATTGTGCCAAGAGATCCATTACACTTACAACCCCAGAGAAGAAGCGCATTCGCTTCAAGTCTACCTTTGAGCTTAAGGGAGCCAATGTCAATTCTCTTAAGGGGGTTAGCTTAGAGGATGTGTGCATAGTGAATGAATATCCCGATGTATTCCCGGAGGAACTCCCAGGAATGCCACCGGATAGAGATGTAGAGTTCCTTATTGATTTGATGCCTGGAACTGGACCCATAGCTAAGAGACCATATAAAATGGATGTTGATGAGCTGAAGGAGCTTAAGAAACAACTTAGGGAGCAATTGGATAAAGGATTCATCCAACCGAGTTCGTCATCATGGGGAGCGCCCGTTCTGTTTGTGGAGAAGAAGGATTCTAGCAAAAGACTAGTGGTTGATTATCGCTCACTAAATGAGGTGACGATTAAGAACAAGTACCCTCTCCCCAATATCAATGACTTGTTCGATCAATTGAAAGGAGCAAAGGTGTTTTCCAAGATAGATCTTCGATCGGGCTATTTCCAATTGAAGATTCGAGAGCAAGACATACCAAAGACCGCCTTTACCACTAGGTATGGTTTATATGAGTACACGGTTATGTCTTTTGGTCTAACCAATGCCCCAGCATATTTTATGACCATGATGAACAAGGTATTCATGGAATATTTGGACAAGTTCGTAGTAGTGTTCATTGATGACATATTGATATACTCTAAGGATGAGAGTGAGCATGAGAAACACCTACGCCTGATCATGGAGAAGCTTAGAGAGCATAAGCTATACGCCAAGTTTAGCAAGTGCGAATTCTGGTTGAAGACCGTAGGATTTCTTGGACACGTTGTTTCAGCGGAAGGTGTCGCTGTGGATCCAAGCAAGGTAGCGTCTGTGACTGAATGGGAATCACCAAAGAATGCTGGAGAAATTCGGAGTTTCCTAGGACTTGCAGGATATTATAGGAGGTTCATAGAGAACTTCTCCAAGATTGCTAAGCCCATGACGGAACTGTTGAAGAAAGAGAAGAAGTTTGCCTGGACGGACGAGTGTGAAGCTAGCTTTCAGGAGTTGAAGCAACGCCTAGTGACGCGCTGTTTTGTGTCTGCCGGATATTCAAAAGGATTTTCAAGTGTACTGTGATGCTTCTCGACAGGGACTTGGTAGTGTGCTAATGCAAGACGGGAGAGTAGTGTCCTATGCTTCACGCCAACTTAAACACCATGAGAGGAATTATCCTACGCACGATTTGGAGTTAGCGTCAGTCGTGCATGCACTCAAGGTGTGGAGGCACTATCTCATGGGAAAGCATTGTGATGTGTTCACTGATCACAAGAGTCTAAAGTACATATTCACCCAGAAGGAACTTAACATGAGACAAAGGAGATGGCTAGAACTGATAAAGGATTATGATATGAACCTGCAATACCACCCAGGAAAGGCAAATGTCGTAGCTGATGCCTTGAGTCGCAAGGTTTATGTGAATGGACTTACAATAGGAGAGTTACCATTGGATTTGTGTGAACAATTCAAGGATCTTAGGTTGGAAATAGTATCTGAAGGATTTCTAGCATCAATGGAAGTGCAACCCACATTGTTAGAGAGAATTAGAGAAGCCCAAAAGATGGATAGCCAATGAAAGAGATACGAGAGAACATGAGCAAGGGTAAGGCCAATGGGTTTCGTGAGGATGAGCAAGGAACCCTATGGGTTGAGAAACGCCTTTGTGTGCCCAATGATCCGGAGATTAGGAAGTTAATTTTTCAAGAGGCTCATGATTCACCATATTCTATTCACCAGGCAACACTAAGATGTATATGGATTTGAAAGAGAGATTCTGGTGGATAAATATGAAGAGGGAAATTGCTGAATATATTGCATTGTGTGATGTGTGCAATAGAGTGAAGTCTGAACATCAGAAGCCAGCAGGACTTCTACAGCCATTACCTATACCAGAGTGGAAGTGGGACAAAATCGGTATGGATTTTATCACAGGTCTTCCCAAGACCAAATCAGGATATGATTCTATATGGGTAGTTGTCGATCATTTGACTAGTGGCTCACTTTATACCAGTAAAGACCACCTACACAAGCTCCAAGCTAGCAAAGATCTATATGGACAAGATTGTGTGTTTGCACGGAGTTCCCAAGGGAATCGTTTCTGATAGAGGTACACAATTCACTTCACATTTTTGGCGCCAACTACATGAGTCATTGGGAACTAGATTAGAGTTCAGCACAGCGTTCCACCCGCAAACCGATGGCCAAACAGAGGGTAAACCAGATTTTGGAAGATATGCTGAGAGCATGTGCCCTAGATTATGGTTCTAGCTGGGATGAATTTTACCATATGCAGAATTCTCATACAACAACAGTTATCAATCTAGTATTGGGATGGCTCCATTTGAGGCACTATATGGTAAGAGGTGCAGGACACCATTACTATGGGATGGAGTTGGAGAACGTAAATTCTTTGGGCCTGATATGATTAAGGAGGCCGAAGAGAAAGTAAGACTCATTCGTGACAGATTGAAGATAGCACAATCTAGGCAGAAGAGCTACGCGGATTCTAAGCGTAGGGAAGTGACCTACGAGATTGGTGATAGGGCATATCTAAGGGTATCGCCACTGCGTGGAGTTAAGCGCTTTGGAATTAAGGGGAAGCTAGCACCGCGTTTCATTGGACCGTATAAGGTTCTGTCACGCAAGGGAGAAGTAGCTTATCAGTTGGAATTGCCAGAAGGATTGTGTAACGTCCACGACGTGTTCCATGTGTCTCAATTGAAGAAGTGTCACCCAGAAATGGCTGATACACCATTGAGGGATACCATTCCGCTAGAGGAGGTCCAATTGGAGAGTGATCTCACTTATGAGGAGAAGCCTGTAAGGATTCTGGAGACAGCGGAGAGAATGACAAGGACCAAGACGATCAAATTCTGCAAGGTTCAGTGGAACCATCACACCGAAGAGGAAGCTACGTGGGAACGAGAGGAGGATCTTCGAGAAGACCACCCACACCTTTTTGCTAGCCAACCCGAAGCTCGAGGGCGAGCTTCATCTTAAGGGGGTTAGTCTGTAACATCCCAAATCTTACATTTGGAATGTTTTGCATTTAGAGCATATGCATAGCATGGCATGTTTTCAAAAGTTGCATTTTGTTTGTTGCATTGGAACCCCCCAAAATAAATCATGTTCAAAAGAAACCAAATTCCCCTATAAGGCAATATTAGCCAAAGTTATTTTGATATTTTATTTTGCCAAAAATTTCGCTCCAAAATAAACTAATGTGATAGAGTTTCAAATTTCGAATTTTTAGAAATTTATTTCACTTAATTCGGAATTGTATTCCAATAGTTATTAAAGAAATAAGATATAGAAAAAAAAAAAACGTACATGAGCTAGTAGACCTAGCTACGTACGTACACCCAGCAAGCAAGAGAATCCTATGCGTGCACGATTAGCACACGTCCGTGCATAGAAAAAAAAAAAAGGGAAAGGTGCAGCACACGCACATGGCCAAACCTGCTATTCTTCCTCTCTCCCCGCGTTCTGTTAACATTTTTTTTTTCTTCTTTACTCTCTGACGCGTGGGGTCCACAGCTCGTCTTCTAGCTTGGATAGAATCCCAGTACGTGTACGAAGCTGTTTTGAACGCGTTTATCCCCACAAAATCTCCGATTCCGGCCCCGTTTCTTGCCCCTTGGCCACGAAATTCCGGGTATAAATACCCCACACCCGTGGCCTCCAAAGCCCTCAAAAATTTCGCGAAACCCTCGCCCAAATCGATCTCGTTTCGAGCTCGAAATCTCCACCGCCGCCACCACTATTGTTGCAAGCTTGGAGCTCACGCCGCCGGAGCTAGGAGCAAGGAGGAGGAGGTCCGAGGGCACGAGAAGGTTCGCGGGAAGGAGCTCCGGAGTTTGCCGCCGTTGCCACGCCCGGAGGAGCACCGTAGCCACCACGCCATCCACATCCGTTCATCACCACCGTCACTCCGGCGAGTTCTCCGGCGAGTTTTCCGGTGAGTTTCCCAGATCTGTTCCGGCCATCCGATCGCTATCTAGGGGTTCAGATCTGTTCACTTAAGTGAACAGGTACAGCCAATCAGATCGCGCCACGTCACGCTAGACAACAGTCAAACCCAGTCAGCACGTCCGTACGTCTAGTCGCAGTATACGTACAAAACTTCTAAAATTCGTAGGAAGAGTTTTACAACTCAGAAAAATATGAGAAAAATATCCACGAACTGCTAAGAGTACGTAGAATTTTAATCTATAATAATATTGCATCTTTACCGTACTGAAAACATATTCAATTTTAAATCCTTTTAATGAGTATTTAATTCATATCTACTGTTTCGCAAGTCAAATTAAGTTAATTCTTTGACGCCGATCCTAAAAATACGTTTTCTAACCAGAGAACCAAACGAAATTTATTTTATATATTTTATTTTCACTATATAATAGTCCGTTAGCTATTTAAGCTTATTAAATCGTAATGTTAAACCACGTACACATGCATCCAAATTCACCATGAATAACCAGAGAAGCATTCAACAAAATTCTAAAGTTCTATTAATGTGCCATGCATGATTATGATCATATCTTCTTGTTGCATATGTCTGTTTTGTTGCCTTGTTGTTTATGTTGCTTTATCGATCGTATAGATTACGAAGGGTGTGACGTTGCTTGCTTGGATTGTTGTGAGTGCCTACGACGACACCGACGACCAAGGCAAGTGTCACTATCATGAATTACCTATGTTTTGGCCTATGCATGTAGTATTATTTTTGTAGTATGCATGTATAGGATTGAGTGTAAGCTATGCTTTATTGTCCTAGTGGAATAGCCACATGATTCCATGTTCCGACCATCCTTTGTCGCCACCGTATTGTAGAATTGCTTAGCCATGCTTAGACGGGGATTTGGGATTCATACACATGAAATTGTTTATCAACCGTTTATGTTTTGCCAAATGATAAAACAACTTAATTAATGAATCTCCTGGGTGGAATGGTTTGATGGTTTTTGTTGAGTGGTTACCTTGCATCCATATCCATGGCTCTCCTTGGTATCTCACTTGCGGCTCGCCACTCAGGAATTAGAGAATGGATTAGTTCTTGTGTTTAGTAGCTTACGAGTACTGCCACATGTCACATGGGCTCTGACTTGACTGATTAAGATGTGGGAACTCGAACCCGACGGTTTGTCAGAAAGTAGTTTATGGTAGGTTGGTATGGCACGGGTGGTTCGAGGGACTACTTCTAAAAGGTCTCGGCCTGGTCTTCCTCCGGTTGATTGGGCCATGTGGGTAAAGAGTACAACCTCTCGAGAGTGTCAAACTAAGTGACTTAGCCGTGTCCCCGGTTACGGACAATTATGAGCAACTAGATTTGAGGCTATGACAATTCTCACTCATCCCAACTTTATAAGTTTCTTAAATGTGAGGGTTAACTAATTGGGTAAGATCACTTGAGTATCTACCAAGTGTTCCTTTGTTTGTTTCTAAGAGCACCTGCTTTGCAACCAGCGTGTTCTTAATTTTTGTTTTAATGAAATAAAGTGTTAGGATAAAATGAATTGCTTTTCGCAAACTAGCCTGAGATCCAGCCAAATATGCATGTAGAGATAGAAGACCAAATTTACCACTACCTTTCCTAAGTGCCACTTGCCGGTGCATGGTTCCATGCCCTGACCAACTTCGTGTTGGCTGTACTCGTCTGTGCAGATTTCCAAGGTTGAAGAAGGTTCGTTAGGTCGCGAGACTCCACTCAACATTTGTTCGCCTGTGGCACATTGAAGAATGGAGTTCTATTTTATTTTGATGTTCCGCTGCTACTATGAATAATTATTTGAGCTAGCAATATGCTATGCAACTTGTAATAAATTAAATTCTGGATCATATTCGCATAGTTTTGATGCACTGTTAAATTCTTTGATATCTATGATGCTGTGTGTGCCGGTGAACCGATCCAGGGATTGGCACTATACACAGAAGATTCCACCTTCTTCAGGTTGGGTCGTTTCAGAGAGAGAGGTGGATGCCGGTGAAGCGGCCCACACCCCGGAGTGCAATATTTGCCATCAAAAGCACACAACACAACTATAATAACATGGTATGGCACCCTCTAGCTTGTTTTGGGATCCTGACGCTCCGTAGCCCCACCTCCGGTGAAACCCTAGACCCGCTGGAGAAATACAGGACTTATAAAGAAACCCGGGGTAACGGCGTCGAAAGGGGGTAGCAATGTGGAACTAGTTGCTTGGTTGTGTTAGGGTAGTCCATAGCAACCTAATAGACATTGGTAGAACACAACTCTTCGGAAGATTCACAACGTTTCGTCCGATACGGGAGTTTCACCCTATAAGCGCGTGTAAACTCACGAGAGAGAAGTGGATGCCGGTGAAGCGGCCCGCACCCCGGAGTGCAATCTTTGCCATCCAAAGCACACAACACAACTATACTAACTTGGTATGGCACCCCCTAGCTTGTGTTGGCATCCAGACGCTCCGTAGACCCCCCCTCCGGTGAAACCCTAGACCCCCTGGAGAAATACCGGACTTATACGGAAACACGCGGTAACGGCGTCGAAAGGGGGTAGCAATGTGTAACTAGTTTCTTGGTTGTGTTAGGGTAGTCCATAGCAACCCAATACACATTGGTACAACACAACTCTTCGGAAGATTCACGACGTTTCGTCCGATACGGGAGTTTCACCCTATAAGCGCGTGTAAACTCACGGGAGAGAAGTGGATGCCGGTGAAGCGGCCCGCACCCGGAGTGCAATCTTTGCCATCCAAAGCACACAACACAACTATACTAACTTGGTATGGCACCCCCTAGCTTTTTTTGGCATCCAGACGCTCCGTAGACCCCCCCTCCGGTGAAACCCTAGACCCGCAGGAGAAATACCGGACTTATACGGAAACACGCGGTAACGGCGTCGAAAGGGGGTAGAAATGTGGAACTAGTTGCTTGGTTGTGTTAGGGTAGTACATAGCAACCCAATACACATTGGTACAACACAACTCTTCGGAAGATTCACGACGTTTCGTCCGATATGGGAGTTTCACCCTATAAGCGCGTGTAAACTCACGGGAGAGAAGTGGATGCCGATGAAGCGGCCCGCACCCCGGAGTGAAATATTTGCCATCCAAAGCACACAACACAACTATACTAACTTGGTATGGCACCACCTAGCTTGTTTTGGCATCCAGACGCTCCATAGACCCCCTCCGGTGAAACCCTAGACCGCTGGAGAAATACCGGACTTATACGGAAACACGCGGTAACGGCGTCGAAAGGGGGTAGCAATGTGGAACTAGTTGCTTGTTTGTGTTAGGGTAGTCCATAGCAACCTAATAGACATTGTTAGAACACAACTCTTCGGAAGATTCACGACGTTTCGTCCGATACGGGAGTTTCACCCTATAAGCGCGTGTAAACTCACGAGAGAGAAGTGGATACCGGTGAAGCGGCCCGCACCCCGGAGTGCAATCTTTGCCATCAAAAGCACACAACACAAATATACTAACTTAGTATGGCACCCCTAGCTTGTGTTGGCATCCAGACGCTCCGTAGACCCCCTCCGGTGAAACCCTAGACCCGCTGGAGAAATACCGGACTTATACGGAAACACGCGGTAACTGCGTCGAAAGGGGGTAGCAATGTGGAACTAGTTGCTTGGTTGTGTTAGGGTAGTCCATAGCAACCCAATACACATTGGTACAACACAACTCTTCGGAAGATTCACGACGTTTCGTCCGATACGGGAGTTTCACCCTATAAGCGCGTGTAAACTCACGGGAGAGAAGTGGATGCCGGTGAAGCGGCCCGCACCCCGGAGTGCAATCTTGCCATCCAAAGCACACAAAACAACTATACTAACTTGGGATGGCACCCCCTAGCTTGTGTTGGCATCCAGACGCTCCGTAGACCCCCCTCTGGTGCAACCCTAGACCCGCTGGAGAAATACCGGACTTATACGGAAACACGCGATAACGGCGTCGAAAGGGGGTAGAAATGTGGTACTAGTTGCTTGGTTGTGTTAGGGTAGTCCATAGCAACCTAATAGACATTGGTAGAACACAACTCTTCGGAAGATTCACGACGTTTCGTCCGATACGGGAGTTTCACCCTATAAGCGCGTGTAAACTCACGAGAGAGAGGTGGATGCCGGTGAAGCGGCCCACACCCCGGAGTGCAATCTTTGCCATCAAAAGCACACAACACAACTATAATAACATGGTATGGCACCCTCTAGCTTGTTTTGGGATCCTGACGCTCCGTAGCCCCACCTCCGGTGAAACCCTAGACCCGCTGGAGAAATACCGGACTTATACGGAAACCCGGGGTAACGGCGTCGAAAGGGGGTAGCAATGTGGAACTAGTTTCTTGGTTGTGTTAGGTTAGTCCATAGCAACCTAATAGACATTGGTAGAACACAACTCTTCGGAAGATTCACGACGTTTCGTCCGATACGGGAGTTTCACCCTATAAGCGCGTGTAAACTCACGGGAGAGAAGTGGATGCCGGTGAAGCGGCCCGCACCCCGGAGTGAAATCTTTGCCATCCAAAGCACACAACACAACTATACTAACTTGGTATGGCACCACCTAGCTTGTTTTGGCATCCAGACGCTCCGTAGACCCCCCTCCGGTGAAACCCTAGACCCGCTGGAGAAATACCGGACTTATACGGAAACATGCGGTAACGGCGTCGAAAGGGGGTAGCAATGTGGAACTAGTTGCTTGGTTGTGTTAGGGTAGTCCATAGCAACCTAATAGACATTGGTAGAACACAACTCTTCGGAAGATTCACGACGTTTCGTCCGATACGGGAGTTTCACCCTATAAGCGCGTGTAAACTCACGAGAGAGAAGTGGATACCGGTGAAGCGGCCCGCACCCCGGAGTGCAATCTTTGCCATCAAAAGCACACAACACAAATATACTAACTTAGTATGGCACCCCTAGCTTGTGTTGGCATCCAGACGCTCCGTAGACCCCCCTCCGGTGAAACCCTAGACCCGCTGGAGAAATACCGGACTTATACGGAAACACGCAGTAACGGCGTCGAAAGGGGGTAGCAATGTGGAAATAGTTGCTTGGTTGTGTTAGGGTAGTCCATAGCAACCCAATACACATTGGTAGAACACAACTCTTCGGAAGATTCACGACGTTTCGTCCGATACGGGAGTTTCACCCTATAAGCGCGTGTAAACTCACGAGAGAGAAGTGGATGCCGGTGAAGCGGCCCGCACCCCGGAGTGCAATCTTAGCCATCAAAAGCACACAACACAAATATACTAACTTAGTATGGCACCCCCTAGCTTGTGTTGGCATCCAGACGCTCCGTAGACCCCCCCTCCGGTGAAACCCTAGACCCGCTGGAGAAATACCGGACTTATACGGAAACACGCGGTAACGGCGTCGAAAGGGGGTAGCAATGTGGAACTAGTTGCTTGGTTGTGTTAGGGTAGTCCATAGAAACCCAATACACATTGGTACAACACAACTCTTCGGAAGATTCACGATGTTTCGTCCGATACGGGAGTTTCAACCTATAAGCGCGTGTAAACTCACGGGAGAGAAGTGGATGCCGGTGAAGCGGCCCGCACCCCGGAGTGCAATATTTGCCATCCAAAGCACACAACACAACTATCCTAACTTGGTATGGCACCCCCTAGCTTGTGTTGGCATCCAGACGCTCCGTAGACCCCCCTCCGGTGCAACCCTAGACCCGCTGGAGAAATACCGGACTTATACGGAAACACGCGATAACGGCGTCGAAAGGGGGTAGAAATGTGGTACTAGTTGCTTGGTTGTGTTAGGGTAGTCCATAGCAACCTAATAGACATTGGTAGAACACAACTCTTCCGAAGATTCACGACGTTTCGTCCGATACGGGAGTTTCACCCTATAAGCGCGTGTAAACTCACGAGAGAGAGGTGGATGCCGGTGAAGCGGCCCACATCCCGGAGTGCAATCTTTGCCATCAAAAGCACACAACACAACTATAATAACATGGTATGGCACCCTCTAGCTTGTTTTGGGATCCTGACGCTCCGTAGCCCCACCTCCGGTGAAACCCTAGACCCGCTGGAGAAATACCGGACTTATACGGAAACACGCGGTAACGGCGTCGAAAGGGGGTAGCAATGTGGAACTAGTTTCTTGGTTGTGTTAGGGTAGTCCATAGCAACCCAATACACATTGGTACAACACAACTCTTCGGAAGATTCACGACGTTTCGTCCGATACGGGAGTTTCACCCTATAAGCGCGTGTAAACTCACGGGAGAGAAGTGGATGCCGGTGAAGCGGCCCGCACCCCGGAGTGCAATCTTTGCCATACAAAGCACACAAGACAACTATACTAACTTGGTATGGCACCCCCTAGCTTGTGTTGGCATCCAGACGCTCCGTAGACCCCCCTCCGGTGCAACCCTAGACCCGCTGGAGAAATACCGGACTTATACGGCAACACGCAATAACGGCGTCGAAAGGGGGTAAAAATGTGGTACTAGTTGCTTGATTGTGTTAGGGTAGTCCATAGCAACCTAATAGACATTGGTAGAACAGAACTCTTCGGAAGATTCACGACGTTTCGTCCGATACGGGAGTTTCACCCTATAAACGCGTGTAAACTCACGAGAGAGAGGTGGATGCCGGTGAAGCGGCCCACACCCCGGAGTGCAATCTTTGCGATCAAAAGAACACAACACAACTATAATAACATGGTATGGCACCCTCTAGCTTGTTTTGGGATCCTAACGCTCCGTAGCCCCACCTCCGGTGAAACCCTAGACCCGCTGGAGAAATACCGGACTTATACGGAAACCCGGGGTAACGGCGTCGAAAGGGGGTAGCAATGTGGAACTAGTTGCTTGGTTGTGTTAGGGTAGTCCATAGCAACCTAATAGACATTGGTAGAACACAACTCTTCGGAAGATTCACGACGTTTCGTCCGATACGGGAGTTTCACCCTATAAGCGCGTGTAAACTCACGAGAGAGAAGTGGATGCCGGTGAAGCGGCCCGCACCCCGGAGTGCAATCTTTGCCATCCAAAGCACACAACACAACTATACTAACTTGGTATGGCACCCCCTAGCTTGTGTTGGCATCCAGACGCTCCGTAGCCCCCCTCCGGTGAAACTCTAGACCCCGTGGAGAAATACCGGACTTATACGGAAACACGCGATAACGGCGTCGAAAGTGGGTAGAAATCTAAAACTAGTTGCATGCTTCTGGTAGGGTAGGCCATAATAAACAAGAGGAATTTTTATAAATTGATAAATGAAATTAAATATTGTAATTATAAACTAAACAAGCTATTTTGAAAGAAAAAATAAAAAAATTCTTTACCGTGTGCATGCACACGGCAAAGACTGAAAAATCTTTACCGTGTGCATGCACACGGCAAAGAAATAAAGTAATGTTTTTCCGCGGGCGCGGACAGTGTGGTTTGGTGTCAGTTCTTTGCCATGTGCATGCACACGGTAAAGGAGATATGTTTGCCGTGTGCATGCACACGGCAAAGAACTGACGTAACAGTTCCGTTCTGCCCCGCAACGGAATGGCCACGTGGCCGTAATCTTTACCGTGTGTTTTCTTTCCCGTGTGCTTTTTTGATTCTTTGCCGTGTGTCAATCTTTACCGTGTGCTTTTCGTGTAACTAGACCGTGTGTTTTCCTTTACCGTGCGCGACACACGGCAAAGATAATCAATGCCGTGTGCCCGATGTTGTGCACACGGGAAAGATCTAAGCACACGGGAAAGAACTCGTCTCCCGTAGTGTAAATAAATTTTCCTCTACGTATGGTATAGTGGAGAACATATGCCATTGTCATAAATCAATGAAGTACCCATTGAATATAATAATAGTAATATGTCTAATCAAGCTATGAAAGCTCTGCATGTGTTGTAATTATTTGTGCAAACCAATTAAGCATTTGCATATTCTAAAGAATTGCAAATTATGTTTAAATATCCTGAAGGTATAATGACATGGGAGGTTTGCGGCACGCAGCTCCACTTTCTGTATATGTGAATGACAAGATAAATTTGGATACTTCCCCAATAAAAGGTGAGAACTGCAATAGTTTCGGGAAATAGTACATGAGAAGTACAACGTCTTCTGACAGAGATGATGTCTATGATGAAGGCAAGATTATTCCTAAATGCGTAATAACTACATCAACCAGAAAATTATCAAGAGCTACACAAATAACTGTGACCACTGAATCCATCTTTTATGATGCATTTGAATTATTTGATAAGCTCATTGACAAGAAAACATAATATATTGGATAGGTGATGACCTTCTATGGACCATTGAATTATTGATGATGGAATATAGGTAAGCTATAAACATAATATTATTATGCTTGCAATTCTTCATATATAAATGCTGCAAAGTTAGTTTTTGCTAGCACATCATCATCACCGCTGGTAAATATTACACCAAAGATAATTATTTCTAGAACTCGCTTGAGATATATTGGAGAATGTTTGCATCACTATTTGTTATTCTATATTATTAAAAAAATCAATGAACTTTGATCTTGTATATTTTGTGGGACATCACTACATATTATATGTTATAAAGAACTTGCAGAATAATGCTCCATGTTTGACTTACTGGCATGCTAACGTAGATATTATTTCTTATTTGATTTAAGCCTTATGCTTTGCTCTACTCTGGTATTTTATTATATATCCTTTGTTGTAGATTGTTGACTGGAAGCAAATCAAGGCTTGAAGTCGATCTGGTACTAATCCACCAATACAAGGCACCAAGAAATTTGCATGTCTATGCTTTACAAGATGCATGGTTCACTTCTACATATCCATGACCGAAGATATTCCTTGTGTATCTCAAGGACATAATTTTACC
The DNA here is from genome assembly GCA_028641055.1 of Alopecurus myosuroides. NCBI lineage: Eukaryota > Viridiplantae > Streptophyta > Magnoliopsida > Poales > Poaceae > Alopecurus > Alopecurus myosuroides. The sequence continues at coordinate 41,851 of JAPCYS010000332.1, read as the reverse complement.
ATCAGGTAGGAAATGGAGGGACATGATAACTGGATGCCCCCTGTCATTTTCATCCAAAGTTTAGAGAGAAATCATGTTATACTAAGTCCCAATGTAGTCATGTTTCCTAACTCTCTTTTTATAGGATAACATTTCGGTGTGATTTGGACTTACAAATTTAGAATGTAATGATGTTGGAATGATAGTCAGCCTACTTGATTAAAAAAAATATAGTAAGATTTGTTGTTGATGCAGACGTGCAAAAACAATATGTTCTCTTGGGATTTTCAGATTTTTTAAAAAATTGCATGCATGCCATCAAAGAACTTTGGAGATATTCAAGTCTGTGCTGCTGGATTATCATTATGTTTGGACTACTGTAACCATTGACGATGATTTGATGTTTTTTGTTGGAATTGTCTAGCTGCACTTTTAAGAATGATTTCTTATAAGCCACGATAGGTTTATCATTCAAGCAAGATTTTACATTGTTACAAGTCTAGAAAAATGGTGCAAAAACTCTACACATAGTCTTACAAACAACAATTTATCATAGCGCACATATCTATCTATTTATTTAAACGGTGGAACTTTATATTAACAATATTTATAAAACCATTAGTATGTTTTAGATTCAATTTTGATACATTAAAGATGATGCACTCGCATTTGCGTGGGACACCTTCCTAGTTCAACATTAGAAAAAGACAGATAACAATGAATATTTTCTTTGGGCATAATGGGGGGAGGGAGAACCCAATGTGTTAGGATAACACTCCCCCTATGTCCATGCCTACACCTAAACTCGAACACGTTTCATCTATAGGGGTGTGTGCAAGATCCTCAAGTCAAACTCCTAGAATCAATGACATTTAGTTCATTCCTCAAGAACAAGAATTTTGCATCATCAAGTGGCTTCGTGAAAATATCCGCAAGATTGTCCTTGGTGGGCACATAAGATAGTGCAATATCCCTTTTGCCACATGGTCTCGGATGAAATGATGCCGAATCTCAATGCGCTTCGTTCTTGTATGTTGCACTTGGTTGTAGGCGATCTTGATGGCACTTTCATTGTCACACAAAAGAGGCACCTTGTCCATATGAACCCCATATTACTTGAGAGTTTGCATCATCCATAGCAATTGAGTGCAAGCACTTGTGGCGGCTACATACTCAGCTTCGGAGGTGGAGAGAGATATGCAATTTTGCTTCTTGGAAGACCAACTCATTAAGGACCTACCAAGAAATTGGCAAGCCCCGGAAGTAGACTTACTATCATCTTGATCACCCGCCCAATCGGAATCCGTGTAGCCCTTGAGATAAAATTGTGCCCCCTTTGGGTACCACAAACCAAATCTTGGGGTATGAACCAAATAACGAAAGATCCTATGGGACTCCATCAAATGTCTATCCTTAGGAGCCGCTTGATACCTTGCACACACACCTACACTCAAAACGACATCGGGCCTAGATGCATAAAGATAGATCAAAGAACCAATCATAGAACGATATATCTTTTGGTCCACATCTTTACCCTTCAGATTACGTGATAGGTGGCACTTGACTTTCATAGGATATGTCTTGATCTTTTCATCTAGGAAGTTAAACCTCTTGATCATGTATTGGGTATACTTGGCTTGAAAAATTAAAGTCCCACGAGCCAATTGCTTGATCTCAAAGCCAAGGAAGAATTTAAGCTCACCCATCATAGACATCTCGAACATGTCATTCATAAGCTTAGAGAACTCATTATTGAAAGCTTGGTTAGTTGAGCCAAAGATAATATCGTCCACATAGAGTGGGCATATGAAAATCTCTCCCTTTACTCTCTTGGTGAAGAGAGTGGGGTCGATCTTCCCAACTTCGAAACCACGGTCATCCAACAATTCTCTAAGGTGCTCATACCAAGCACGAGGTGCTTGTTTGAGACCGTAGAGAGCTTTTTCAAGTTTGTAGACATGGTTAGGAAAGTTGAGATTCTCGAACCTCGGAGGTTGCTTCACATATACTTCCTCTTTTAGTGGACCATTCAAGAAAGCACTTTTGACATCCATTTGTTGCAATTTGAAATTATGAGAAGAAGCATAAGCAAGGAGGATACGGATGGACTCAAGGCGAGCCACGGGTGCGTAGTTTTCATCAAAGTCAATGCCTTCAACTTGAGTGTAACCTTGAACAACCAATCTAGCCTTGTTCCTTATGACAATGCCATGCTCATCTTGCTTGTTCTTGAAAATCCACTTAGTGCCAATAACATTGTGGCAATCTTTGGGCTTCTCAACCAATCTCCAAATTTTGTTGCGCTCAAAGTTATTGAGCTCACCATGCATTGCTTCAACCTAATTGGAGTCCTCAAGAGCTTCAAACAATTTCTTAGGTTTCACCATAGAGATATGAGCTTGATGCTCACTAAAATGTGCCAATTGCCTTCTTGTGGATCTTCTAGGTCGAATATCCTCCAATACCTTGTTGTCTTGGGCATCAATATGCTTCAAAGCTCTTCTTATACTTTTGACATGACGGGCTTCGATCTCCGCATTATTGCGCGGAGGGATCACTTGATCATGTTGATCATTTGGGTCCCCATCTTGACCAACTTGGCCTTGATCATCATCATCATCATCAACAATATCTTCAACACTTGCTTAAACTTGAGGAGAGGATGAAGAGGATGGTAGATCTTGGCCTTGACCTTGACTAGCATGAATGATAGGAGTGGTTGCATCTTGCCTAGTGACTTGGTCAATAAGAGGAGGGTCTTCAACATGTTCTTGGTTAGGTGTAATACTTGGCTCCTTGGCTTGATCTTCTATTTTAAAGGAGGGCTCCACTTGAGTAGAGCATAGTCCTTCTCGAGTCGCCATAAGGTGTCCCTCAATGGGGCGGAAAAATCCCACACCCATCCTTCCTATGGCTTCTTGAGGTATTTCAACATCTACATTAAAAACATGAAATTGCGCCACTTGGGAGCCATCATTTTCTTCGAAAGCTACACTACAAGATTCTATGACAATCCGTGAGGCTTTGTCAAAGACTCTATAAGTGTGGGATTCGGCACCGTAACCAACAAATATACCCTCAATAGTTTTGGATTGAAATTTAGACAACCTAACACCCTTGATCAAATAAAAGCACTTACAACCGAATACACGGAAGTAGGAGACGTTGGGCTTGTTGCCGGTGAGGATCTCATATGGAGTCGTGTCCAAGCCTTTGCGGATGTAGAGGCGGTTGGAGGAGTGGCATGCGGTGGATATGGTCTCAGCCCATAAATATTGGGGAGAAGTGTACTCCGCCAACATGGTCCTTGCCATATCCAAGAGAGTGCGATTCTTCCTTTCGGCAACACCATTTTGTTGAGGAGTGTAAGTGGCGGAGTATTGATGACGAATGCCTTCTTCACTAAGGAATTCATTCGAAGTATAGTTCTTGAACTCCGAACCATTATCAGTCCTAATAGCCATGATTTGCACATTGTGTTGACGTTGCACTTCGTTGGAGAAGTCGATGATGGTTTGTTGAGTCTCACTCTTGCACTTGAAGAAATAAACCCAAGTGTATCTTGAATAATCATCGACAATAACCAAGCAATACTTCTTGCCTCCAAGACTTGCTTCGGGCACGGCACCAAAGAGATCAACATGGAGAAGCTCCAAGATTCTCTTTGATGAAATAATAGTCTTGGCCTTGTGTGCCTTATCATGCATCTTTCCGTCAACACACGACCTACAAATGCAATCCTTTGAAAAGGAAACATTTTCTTTTAGTCCGACAATAAGGCCACCTTTGTGAAGACTTTGCAAAGTTCTCATGTTGACATGGGACAAGCGGCGATGCCACAAAAGGACCACAATGTTTGAGACACATTGTTTGAGAGTTGCTAGACTTCGAAAAGTCCACCACGAACAACTCATTTTCAACATGTCCCACGTAAGCGACGTCAAGAGTCTTGCTCCTCAAAAGGACCACAATATCAACATCAAAAGAGACGGAGAACCCCATCTTTCCAAGAGAGCGGACGGAAAGTAAATTGTAACCAAGGGATTCGACAAGCATGACGTTCACGATAGTGATATCGGGAGCAACGACAACCTTGCCGAACCCGGATACCTTAGACGAGGATGAGTCTCCATAAGTGACGGTTGCTTGTATGTCATTTGGGCGCAACTCCGTCACAAGTTCTTTGCTTCCGGTCATATGGCTAGTGCATCCACTATCAATTATCCATTTAGTCCCGCCGGAAGCATAGTCCTGCAAGAGATCATTGACTAGAGTTAGGACCCGAGGAGGGTCCCTTCATGTTAGCAACAAGGGTCTTTGGAACCCAAATAGTATAGTCAATGAAACCCTCAATAGGACCAACATATTTATCTTGCACAACACCATAATAATCAACATATAAGAAATGGTGTGGATTGTTAGTTCCCGTGGAGGTGCTACGAGTAGTGTTGTCCCTCATGACACTACTAATCGAGGCAACATTGTTTTCTTGAGCGGGTGTGCTACGAGTAGTGTTGTCCCTAATGACAATACCACCCGAAGCACCATTGTTGGTCTTCTTCTTATTCTTCTTCTTGGCTACATAGCCAAGACCTTGCTTGCCCACTTGTTGCCTTGGAGCACTCAATTGTGGTCTAGCAATGACCACATTAGAGCTAGGGGCAACCACTTGTGGGGTAGGGATTACAACCTTCTCAACTTGAGGGCCTTTGCCCTTGAGCCTTGCTAGCTCATCCTTCAACCTACAATTTTCCTCAATAATATTTGCATGATCAAAAGAAGAAGTAGAGGTGCTAGGGTGGTTAGGTTGATTAAGTTGAGTTTGAAGTTGTTCATGCAACTCTTTGAGGGAAGAGTGTTGGCTCTCCAAAGCTTTGTGAGCCTTGGTTAGCTTTTTAAACTCCTCGGTTAGTTTACCATGACCAACCCCAAACCCAACCTTATACTTTTTAGCCTTTTTATATTTAGCAATAGCAAGGTCACGTTCCTTAGTGATGTTAGATACAAGTTTATTATGAGTTAATTCAATAGATTCAAGTTCCTCCTCTAGAGAAACTCTACCATCATTCTCTTCCTCAAGAGTCATAGAGAGGGATGCAATATCATCCGCATCCCTTCTTTCAACCTCACCTTTCTTCTCAAGAGCATCTTGGGCCTCTCCCAATTGCCTCATGAGATACTCAAAGTACTTCTTGGTCTCCCCTTGCATGTTAGACATAAAACGTTCCAAGGAGACCCTCTCATCTTCTACTCCAAGACTAGCAAGATGTTCTAGTTCATTAGGGGTCTTAGAGTTGGAAGAAGGTGATACCTCCGTGGCCTTAGACATGAAGCACTTGGCATTTCGTTGAGGATGATTGTCATTGGGGGATTCAAAGAGAGATGAAGACGATGGAATGGAAGCAATGGCTAGAGCGGCCACTTCACTTGTGGTTTCTTCTTCTTCATCACTCCCGGAATCATACTCCTCTTGAGTCAAGAGCACAAACTTGGTGGGAGACTTCTTGTTGAATGGTTTCTTTTTGAAATGAGGTTTCTTGTACTCAACCTTGGACTTTTCCTTGCGAATGAGCTTGCCACTATGGAGCTCTCTATTCTCATAGGGACACTCTGCAATGAAGTGGTGCTTATCTTGGCAATTGAAGCAAGACCTCCCTTTTTGAGCCCCATCATTTCCATAGCGAGACTTGGTCTTCTCCTCAACAAATTTCTTGCCCTTGGGAGGATTGTTCCAAAACTTTTGCACGGTGAGAGCAATGAGATCCTTTAGCACGGGATCATAGTCTTGTTCCTTCAAAGGAGGCAATGCCTCTTCTCCATCTTCTTCATACTCAACCTCTCTTGATACAACCTTGGACTTCAAATCAACGGATGCTCCTTTGTGCATTCCAATGGCCCTAGCACGATTGTCAAGAGCATTCTTGGTTTGCACTTGATACGAGCACATTTCTTGCATCACTTGAGTTGAGGTCATGGAAGAGAAATCATGTCTTCCTTGAATGCTCTTCATGTCCGCGCCCTCAAATGGCATTATGGCAATCATGTACTTCCTCTTGATATGTAACACCCGGGTGATTTTCTTTCCCTAATAGAATTTGTTGCTTGTTTTTCCTTTTTTGCATCACATGGCATAACTCATAATCATGCATGTAAAACGTGCAAACTAATTAATTGACATTCATCAACTCTTGTTTTTTTAAATTTCTAGAAATTATTTGATGCCTAAATCTATTTCTATTAGCACTCCAAATCTTTTTTTTCTTTTCTCAAAAATTATTAAAGCTCAAAAAAAAAATGTTTTGTGGGGGGGAGGCAGCCGAACTGGGCCTAGCTAAGGCCCAGCCGGCCACCCCACACCCCACACCCTAACACACCCTAGCCCAACCGCAACACACACCTAGCCCACACACGCACACAACGCACACAACACCACACAGACCCAACTCACGCACACACGCACACACCAGAACACCACGCACACGCACGCACGGGAGGAGGGGATCGATCCCCATCCTCATCCTCCTCCCGAGCGCTCGCTCGTTTCCTCTGTCGCAGATGCGCCGTCGCCCTCACGCCTCCTCGTCCCTTCCTCGCTCCCTGCCGGCAACCGGCCGAGCCAGCCTCCCGTCGCCTCTCCATCCCCTGCCCGCCTCCGGCCCGAGCTCTCCCCCGCCGGCCCGTGGTTTCCCTCCGCCCCTCCTCCAGTCGGCCATGGCCGCCGTCGGCCGTGGTTCTCCTCCCGCCGTCGCCTCCCTCCTCTCCGGCCACGGCCCGGATTCACCTCCGCCCTCGCCACGAGCTCCTCCACCTCGCCCCAAGCGTCATCCTCCTCCCCAACTCGCAGCGCCCCCGGCCCCGAGCAGCCACTGCCTCCATGTTTGCGTGCTCCGGCCAGCGAGCCTCCTTGGAGCGCCGCATCCTCGACCTCCAGTGTCTCTCTGCGTCCGGGCGTGCTCCTCCCCGACAAGGTCATCCTAGAGGACCTCCACCTCGCTATGCACCCCCTGCCCGTCGTCTTCCATGGCCCTCCTCGCTCTGTCCATGACGCACAGTAGGTGTTCGAAAAAAGTCCCGCGAGACCTTGGACTCCTCGTGGGCACTCGTCCGTGATCATGCTTCGTTTGGTGTGGTCGAGAGCTTCCTGTCTCGTGCCCGTGAACCCGGCAAGATTTTGGGCGCGTCTAGGTGACCGCGACAAAAATTCCCGGCGACAAGATCGACCCCGACCCGTACCTCGTCACCAAGTCCGAGCACCGGAACCGCCAAGATTCCTACCCGATGCGACAAGCACCTCGACACGACTACTCCCTCGACAAACCGTGAACGACTACATCGCCTTCGACGTGTCCGTTTTGCGTTGGCCGCCTTCGTGCGCGCCCGAAGACCGGGACCGTCAGGTTCGCCTCCGACCCCGAAGACGATGTTGTTATGGTTCGGCCACGACTACGACGACTACTTCGACTCCAGACGTGAATGACTACTTCGACGACGACACGAGAACAATTACCTCCTCGACGCCCCGAAGACGATGATGCGGTGGTGCAATTACGACTACTTCCTCGACGTCGACTACTTCCACTACCACGCCTACGTCGACTACTCCTTCTACAACCCGAGAACGACTACTCCCTCTACGTCCGTCTACTTCCTCCACGTTCCGAAGTTTCCGGCGTTAACTCCGAAGACCCTCTTTCCAACGTGCGGACCCAAACCCTAAATCCCCTATACCTATACGCCCTATTTTCTACAACATGCAATCTATTTTATAAATATCATATCATCATGTTGCATTGCATCTTGTGGGTTCGGGGTATAGTATTATCACCTAATAATTAAATATGGAATGTGTTGGGGTAATTAATTTAAATTGTGCCCTATTCCATTTAATATTGAATAGATCACCCCTTCCTCGTTTAAAGCTGTTAATCAACATTTAATATGATGGGTAGCTAAACAATTTGAACCAATCTCTATTTCTCCGGACTCCGGTTCCGATTAAATTGCTTAAGTTGTTTCCTCTCATGCATCTTGCCATGTCATGCATATAAAATAGGATCATGCTGGATCTTTGCCGTAGAAGTAATTGTTGCATCCGGTGTTTCTTTTAGTTCGTTGCTTCTTCGCGGATAGGACGTTGAGATGATGTGAGCAACGACAAGTTCTGTGGATGTACCTCTACTTGCTGGATTCCAGGCAAGTATACTCACTTGCTGCCAAATGGCTCCCTTTCATCACTTGTTACCGATGCTTTCCGTTGTTCTCATTCTAGCCTGTTGATTCGGTGCTTGTGTCTCGATCCTATTATATGTTTACCTTGCAGCCATGATATAGCCTTTCCTTCCATTTCCTATTAACTGTTGTTTGTTTACCTTGTTGGCCCCCGTGTCGTAGTTGCATGCTTAGATTTGTTTGTGCTCGAGTCTTGTTGTCCTTTGTCGTATCACCTGTTTAGTTGATAGTTGGGTTTCAATTTAATCAACAACATGTTAATGTTTGGGGTAATAATAATTTGATGATAAGGCACCGGCAGGAGGCCCGGGTTAGGGTTTTGGAGCCGGCTGGTGTCGAAACTAGGAAAAGAGTCTTGTCTACTGATCCATGATGAGTGTGCTCACCGCATCCGGGAGGTAGTATGGGACCCCCTCGACTTAGATCTGATCTGCAGCTTGTCCGAAGAGCCACACTTAGTTCGGGTGTTCCATTTGCTCCTTGCATAATGGGTTGATCCCCCATGGTTACTGATGATGATGATGATGCATATAGGGCAAGGCCTGTAGTGCCGGGGTGCTGTGTCCTGCGGGAGTTTTGCACACCTGCGCTGAGTATTCGGCTGCGTGGCTGGGACCTTATAGCTCCGTGGCTCCTAGGATGGGTTGTAGAGACGGTTTGGGTCGTGTCGAGCCAACCTGAGTTTTAGTTGGTGGCTCGAGTGTGTACGGGTACTGGAGCACACCCTGCAGGGATAAATCTTCTCGAGAAGCCATGTTGTCCGCGGTTATGTGACGACTTGGTGAAAGTGCTGGCTAACAAGTACTCAGACAACTTACATCTAATTAATAATAATTTGACTAGTAACAGGAATATTGTCACAATAACCTGAACTTCACCCTAATCAACAGTGTGAGTTATCCTTGGGTTTCTTCCTTAGTAGGGGGTGACATTGGATGGGTATTGTTTGGTGGTTAGTTGTAGTTGGTTACGATACGCTATCTTATCCCCCTCTTTTAGCCGGAAGTTGTAGCGTGTCTCTGTAGTTGGTTAGTGCAGCCCGCTGCCGCTTATTTGCAACTACCCCTTCCTTTCCGTTGACCCAAAGTATTTGTATCTTGTGATGACTGGCTACGCCGGTAACTTGTGAGTATGGTTTATCCACTTGCCAGTACTTAACCGTACTGACCCACGAATCCTTTTTCATGGCTGCATATTCAACATTGCAGTCAACAGGTTTGAAGTCTGACGACGTTAGCTTGGGAATCCATTCGGCTTGGCCTGGGCAGGGATTGGACGCTCTCGGTTATCTTCAGGACTCTTAGTCCAATTTGTATCTTGTCCGTAGACGGACGATATGTTGTTTCTTCCGCTGTTATTTGGATCTTTGTATTGTATCAGTTGTATCCTTGACTCGTTTGAGTCCTCTTGTATATATCCTTTCTGTTGTTGTTGTGGATTATTCGTGAACTGTTGTAATGTTATCAGACGTGACAACCTGGAATCGGTTATTATGTGGATTTTGGCGGGAATGCTGAAATCTGCATAGTGCCCGATCTCGGGGCGTCACATGATCCAAGCATCATCAATGTACTTGGCACAAACATTTGAGAAGGCGGTGGCAAGAGTCTTGAGTCTCCGGTACATGTCGACATGGTCCTCTCCATCATGCATATAGAACCCTTCGGCCTCATTGGTCAAGGCATCATATCTATTCCTTTGCATGCTCTCATTGCCCACAAACATGACGACAAGAGCATCCCATGTTTCCTTGGCGGTGGAATATTGTTGAAGATGCGACATGTGGTTAGGACCCACGACTTGTTGAAGAATGGACAAGGCGGTGTAGTTGAGTTGGCAATCTACGGCTTCTCTTCTTGTGAGGTTCTTGGGGCCATGAGGCTTGTATCCATCACGAGTGATCCTCCAAAGATTTATACAAGAACAGTTCAAGTGAGTCTCCATGTAATATTGCCATTCACGAAAATAAAAAGCATCAATTTTAGGTGGATCTTCTCTAGGGATCATATGAGGATGTGGGACGGGAGGATCGGGAGAATAACTTCCGGGAACGGCGTGAAATTCTCCATCTCCTTCCGTACCCTTCTTAGTAGAGTTTTCGGCGGAATCATGTTTATGTGGTTCACCATCTACCCCTTTCTTAACGCCCTCCGGAGTAGTTTCCGGAGGAGAAGACTCGGAGACCTCCGGTCCTTTGTCTTTGAGGAGTTGCGACAAGACTTGACGCAACTCATAAAATTTAGCGTCTATGGATGAGGTCAATGAATTTCTCAAATCATTGAGATCATCCATGGACACCCTAGCCTTGGATGATTCGGTATCCGACTCTTCAGCCACACTTAAACTCTTAGGCGGTTAAGCCCAATAGAAGAGCCGAGGTTCTGATACCAATTTAAAGTAAAGTATGGGCACCTAGAGGAGGGGGGGGTGAATAGGTGCTACGACCAATTTTAATTTTTCTTTTAATTTAGGCTTGTCACAAAGGTAAATTCTCTAGATAATGCAACTAAGGTGAATTTACATATATGACAAGGATAACAATAATCACAATGCAAACACAAGTAAAGGAAGTAAGGGAACGAGGTAACCAAATTGGAGCACGCGGAGACACGATGTAATCCCGAGTTCCTCCTTGTTAAGGGAGTACGTCTCGTTGGAGGGGTGTGAGCTCGCCACGAAGGCCTACTCAACGCCACAAAGGCCTCACCCTATTCTCTGATGAACTCCGCCACAAAGGGCTAGTTCACCTTCCACTATTGAACCCCTTTGAGGCGGGGATCGAGTCCTTTATAAATAACTTGGGGCACACACCCACAACCAAATTGGGGGCTCCCAACTCTTCTTGAATCACCAACAAGTATCAAGATGCCTAGGTTCTCCACAAGAGGAAACCCTAGGCTAGATCCCTCAAGCTAGAGAGGGGGAAATGAAGAACGGCTCGGTGAAGATGTAGATCGGGGCCTTCTCCTTCAATCCTCCAAAGATCTTCGAGTTTGGGTGGAGGGATTGGGAGTTATGAGAGATTTAGTGAGCTCTTAAATGCTATTGAATGCTAAGGGGAAGAACTAGAGCTCAAGGAGGAAGAGGAGGGGTATTTATAGCCCCTCCCCAAAACTAGCCGTTTTGTAGGAATTTGGGACTGGAATATCCGGTCCAAGTTTGGACCGGAATATCCGGTCTGCTGTTTTGCTCAAATCCTGTTGACTTTAACCGGAATATCCGGTTGCCTTTGAATAATCCGGTACCAATAATCCGGCTCGTCTCTGTCCCGCGCAGGCAACCGTACCGGATAGTCCGGCTCCTCCAGAATAATCGAGTACCAATAATCCGGTCCATCTCTGTCAGCTTTTTCTCCAGTCCTTAGCAGTTTTCGAGCAAAAGCTGCACAACCGGAATATCCAGTCTGAGATGAATAATCCGGTACCAAATATTCGGCTCATGTCTGTCCTGAAAATGGTCCGAAATTTTCCAAACCGGAATATCCGGCTACTCCGAATAATCCGGTTCCAATAATCCGGTTGACCTCTGTCTCAAATCTCTCAGGCCAAACTTCACCGATATTTTCGGTGATCGATGCCGATGTTAAGTATAACACCTGCATGCTAAACACCTCGATAAATAATGTAGTTAGTACTGTGAACTAACACACAAAACACCGGGAAAATGAAATGCACTTTCAACGTGGCACCCGTGTCCATGTCTGCCCCCATCGGAACCAAAAAGAGAGCGGGCAGCGGAGCACTGGAACCCCCTGCCAAGAAGATGAAGAATAAAGCAGGCAAGGAAACTACCGTGCGCAAGAGGCGCCCAACTGTGGACGGGTATGTGCTTCCGAGTTGGACTTAGCACTTGCAATTCATAACCTTCTCTATTTTCTCCCTGCTCTTATCTTCTGCACCCCTCTCATTTTCCTTCTTTTCTTTTTGTCTTTTCTCAGCGAGGCCCTTGACGCCGAGGCCACCAACGAGCCGCCTCCCAAGAGAAGCACCCCCCGAGAAGTCGTGGACCTCACAGACGACGAGGAAGATAATCGGCCAGAGGACAGAACGCAGATGTCCTCTCCTCCTAGAGAAGAGCACGATCTCGGTGCCGAGAACACCGGCGCCGAGATAGAGACAGAACAAACTCCAGATCAGCCGCAGCCCAACCCTCAGCCTACTGCCCAGGAGCCCACCACCGAGAGACCATCATCGCCACCTGCGGCTTCCGCCGAGGGGCCCAGAGAAAATGCTGTTGAGCAGCGGCAAGACGACTCCCCCATGGAATAACCGGATTTCGCTGCCGAGCAAACGGGAAGAGATTCACGCCGAGCAGCGGCAAGGGACCCCGCCCGCGCACGCCCCAAGGTCAAGTTTAGCCTGACGCTGCGCCGGCCGGACAACCACAGGCGCCGCCGCCCAAGAAGATGCCTCCACCGGAAACAAGGCAAGCCAGCCAGCAGCAATCCAGAGGTCCTCTGCCAGCCTCGCACGTGCCTCCCTCGAAAACGAGAAACCCTCCTGCTGCTCCTGGTGCCGGCAAGCCGCCAACCGCTCCAAGATCCAAACCCTTAGACGCAGCGAATGCTGCCAAGACCACGAAGGTCGTCAAGAGCAGCGGTAAGAAAGGACAAGACCAGCTTTACCAGGTACCGGCCACCACTGCCGGGAACAACCCTACTCGTTCAGCATCGAGCGGCGCCCTGGTGCCCGCCAAGACTGGGCCGCTTACCCGGAGCACTAAGCTCGTCCAGACCGCCATCAAGTTTGGCCCCTCAGAGCAATAGACTCCCGGAGCTGGCGCCAGCGGCACCGCCAAGAACGCGATCTTTCCGGATCATTAGCGCGAGCTGCAAGAGTACAACTAGCAGAAGCAGGAGCAAGAAGCCGTGCGGAAGGCGGAGCTAAAGAAAAGGAGGCAGGTGGCCCGCTCCGGAACCAAAGGAAAAACTCCTTCCCTCCGTATTGAGGATATGCCGCCCGCCTCGGAGTACGAGCTCCAAGAAGACACCGAAACAATCGTCGACCGGATAGGATTTGTCGAGCAGTTTTCGGATAGCAAGAGGTACGGCCGCCCCGAATGGGACGACGCGCACCTGAAGAATCTCGACACCTACCGGCGAGCCTGGAACAAGGCTGATGCCGGTCCTGTCACGATGGCCATGTCCTCCTCCAGCAGCACCTTGGCTCACAAATTGTACTGCCTGCGCAAGGCTGCTGAAGATGCCGAGAACACCAACCGGGTAAGTGTTTTTTCCTTTCTATCTGGATTACTGAGCTGCTGTTTCTCTCCACTTCACTCTTTTGCTTCTATCCACTATCCAGTCCCCGAGATTCAGGCCGAGTAGGTAAAGCTCAACGGAGTTGCAATCTATTCAGGACAAATCTTCCAACTTATAACATTTCCTTCTTCTCTGCATGAGAGCACTGAGACCCGGACCAACATCTTTCGCGAGCTCCTGTGGTCCCATCGTTCTATCACGGGTAAAAACCGGGCGCTGGAGGCTGAGAAGGGTGAGAGGGTGGTCCTGGAGCAGAGTGTCACGGACACTATCACCAAGTTATCCTCTGTGGAAAGTAAGTACTTAGCATTTTGGTTTATGCGTTTTGTGTTTATGCCCATTTTCTGCTTTTGTTCAATTTTTTTCTTTTCTGCAGGTGAGCTCAAGGCGCTCACTAATGCGCATCAAGACTGCGAGGTGTAACACCTGGGGTGTTACCTTAGACTAGAAAGTTGTTTGTTTTCTTCTGTTTTGCATCCCATGCATCATAAGCATTGCATCATGTTTTCCAAACCACTCAAAACTTCACAAACAATTTAAATTATTAAAACCCTAATGACTACTTCAAAAATTCAAATCAAATCACTCCTAATTATCATACTTCAATATGGGTTTAAATATTAAAATTTTGCAAACCAATTGATTCAATAATGTTTGATTGATTGAACTCATTAAATACCATTTGTTTATTTCCAAACTTCCAAACCAAACCCCATTTACCAAAAAAATCACATAACAAATTAATATCCAATTAATAATTTCAAATTGTTGAAAACTATTTTTTTAAACTACTTGTTGTTGTTGTGTTGCAAATTAATAAAATTTAGTTATCAAATAAACAACCCAAACCCTCTTTGAGAAACAAATTCAACTAACACCTTTTAATCAAATCAAACTTTCAAAAATTGTGAATCTAAGATTAACAATTGCTTTAATTTCTGTTTGTAACTTAATACAAATTTCCTAAAATAAATTTCCCCAAAACTCTCTTCTATCTCTCTCTCCTTATCCCTTACAAAAAAAAATATGAGAAAAAAAAATAATAGAAGAGAGGGGTGAGCTGAGAGGCAGGCCAAGCCCACCTACAACCAGCCCACCCCTAAGCCCAGCAGCCCAGATGGTTAAGCCCCTTGCGCTCTCCCATAAGCTCCCGAGTTCGATCCCCCCCCAAGGCAGAAAAAGCCACCCTTTTTTTCTGTTTTTTTCCTTTCTGCCAGAAATTTCAGAAAGCTAGATCTGAGCTATTACTTCTAAAATCGATATCAAATCAAATTTAGCTCCAATTTGAATGATTCAAAATCCTGTGGCTTCATAATTCTGTGCCCTTTATATTAATGCCAAGTTTGCAATATATTTCTGTAACAATTTTGGCACTAAATAATTAATTACTAAAAATTCAATAAAAATTGGAAACTTTGGAATTTAATAACTTTAGTTCTATTAATCCAAACTAAGCAAACTTGGTCTCTAAAAATTTGTCTTAACAAACTCTACACATTGGTATTTTATTTGGGCACAATTGAATTAATTTTGAACATGTTTTCCTCTGTTTACTAAAAAGGGCAGAATAAAACTATTTATGGAAAATGGCATAATAAATTCAATAATCACCCAAAAATTATGTTTGATAGCCCAAAATGTTCAATGAAACCTTTGCTACATGTTTCAACCTTTTCAATGCAATTTGTTACTGTTTTGAATATTTTAAATTGTTGAAATATTTGAATTCTTGTTTAATTCACTTAAACTTGCAAAAATCATAACTTGTTCATAAAAATTCCAAATTCCACAAACTAAATATGTTTTCCAATCAACTTTTCATGTACTTTCCAAATATAAATTTTGTTTGCTGTTTTGAATAATTTAAATTGCTGAAAACAACTGTTTCTTATTTAATGCATTTAAAATTGTCAAATTAATAACTAATTCATTTTAATTCCAATTTCAACAAATAAAATATGTTTTCCAATTAAAATTAAATGCTCTACTCAAATATAAAATTTGTTTACTGTTTTGAACAATTAAACTTGATGAAAACAACAAATGCTTGTGTGACACCTTTAAGTAACCAAAATTCCAAAACTTAATAAGTGAATTTCAAAATGGGTAAACCTTATTTCCAATTGGTTATATTGTTGTTATTTTGTTGTTTTCCTAATCCATGCATCATGCTAATCCACTTTCACCTGTTGATTAGTTGTAAAACAATTATTTCAACCTTAATTCATGGGCTTTCCATATGTAATCCAAATTACATATGGGTCCATTTAATTATGTTATGTTATCACGTCAACTAGTATATTTTGATGCATCTTTAAACTTGTCATGCATCCATATCTTAATCATGCTGGATCTTTTGCCGTAGTAGTAATTGTTGCATCCGGTGTTTGTTCGAGGTTCGTTGCTTCTTCGCGGATAGGACGTTGAGATGATGTGAGCAACGACAAGTTCTGCTACCTTGCGGGATCTCAGGCAAGTATACTCACTTGCTGCCATATGGCTGCCTTTCATCACTTGTTACCGACTCTTTCCGTTGTTCTTTTCTGCTAGCCTTAGTAGTAGTTGTTTCTGTTACGAACCCATCACATGAATCCCTTAACCTTGATATTGCCTCACCTCCACTCCTATCACCCCTTTGGTTGAGCCAGTGTCTTACTAGCATGCTTAGGTTGTTTTGCTCGAGTCTGTTACCCGTTACTTTCCGTTACTAGACTACTTTTATAGTTCTGGGGGCTCGATGTTAATCAATCAACCTGTTATTAATAATATGCTGATAAGGCACCGGCAGGAGGCCCTTTGTGGTTTTGAGGCCTGCTAGTGTCGACCCTAATAGGAAAAGGGTCTTGTCTACTGATCCATGATGAGCGTGCTCACCGCATCCGGGTGGTAGTATGGGACCCCCCTCGACTTAGACCTGACCTGCAGCTTGTCCGAAGAGCCACACTTAGTTCGGGTGTTCCATTTGCTCCTTTGCATAATGGGTGGCGCCCCCATGGTTACTGGTTACTTATGATGATGATGATGCATATAGGGCGAGGCCTGTAGTGCCGGGGTGTTGTGTCCTGCGGGAGTTTTGCAAACCTGCGCTGAGTATTCGGCTGCGTGGCTGGGACCTTATAGCTCCGTGGCTCCGAGGATGGGTTGTAGAGATGGTTTGGGTCGTGTCAAGCCAACCTGAGTTTTAGTTGGTGGCTTGAGTGTGTACGGGTACTGGAGCACACCCCTGCAGGGATAAATCTTCTCGAGAAGCCGTGTTTTCCGCGGTTATGGATTACTTGGTGAAAGTACTGGCTAACAAGTACTCAGACAACTTACACCTAATGATAATAACTTGACTAGTAATAGTCTTATTGACACAACAACTTGATCCATTATTCATTAATCCAACTGTGTGAGTTATCCTCGGATTGCTTCTTTGGATAAGGGGCGAGATCCAGGATGGGTTTGTTTGGAGTTACTTTCAGTTGGTTACAATCCTCGATCTTATCTTCTTTCTGTTAGCCGGAAGTGGTAGTATCTCTCTATAGTTGGTTAGTGCAGCCTGCTGTCGCTTATTTGCAATAACCCCTTCCTTTCCGTTGATCCTAAAGTATTTGTATCTTGTGATGACTGGCTACGCCGGTATCTTGTGAGTATGGGTTTATCCACTTGCCAGTACTTAACCGTACTGACCCACGAATCTCTTTCGTGGCTGCATATTCAACATTGCAGTCAACAGGTTTGAAGTCTGACGACGTTAGCTTGGGAATCCCTCCGGCTTGGCCTGGGCAGGGATTGGACGCTCTCGGTTATCTTCAGGACTCTTAGTCCAATTTGTATCTTGTCCGTAGACGGACGATGTGTTGTTTCTTCCCTGCTTTATTTGGACCTTTGTATTGTATCAGTTGTATCCCTGGCTCGTTTGAGTCATCTTGTATCTATCTGTTTCTGTTGTAATTGTGGAATATTCGTGAACTATTGTAATGTTATCATAAATGGCAACCTGGAATCGGTTATTATGTGGATTTTGGCGGGAATGCTGAAATCTGCATAGTGCCCGATCCCGGGGCGTCACAAATGGTATCAGAGCCTTGGTTCCGATTCCCGATATTGTTTCGATACGAATGGTTATCGAAGCAACGGGTCCGCAAAGCCTGTAGGTTAACCTAGCTAACGGTCGTTGTTTCTAGAGTGTCAAAAACTATTTCTGCTAAACTATTTTGGAAAAACATCTCGATAGGATTCTTGTTTTCTCCTTACCCCTATTCTATTTCCCCTCCCATCTTATTTGTTTTGGAGTCTACTCTCGTACTCAATCTTCCAAAGTGATAGGATCCTACGTGGGTGGACATTTTCTGAGCCTTTAACCTAATAGGTTCGATCATCGGAAGATTCCTGGTGGAAGAACATCGTCATCAACCCTAGCAGAAACCCTTGTTAGTGGTGTCGAGAAACCCTTGTTAGTGGTGTCGAGGAGATCAGCTGGAAGCATGAAGAATCAGTAGTCGAACTTCTTTCCCCTCCCGGGTTAGCAGGTGGATTGCGAGGGCGCAATCCCTTGTTAGTGGTGTCGTCTGTAACACCTGGGGTGTTACCTTAGACTAGAAAGTTGTTTGTTTTCTTCTGTTTTGCATCCCATGCATCATAAGCATTGCATCATGTTTTCCAAACCACTCAAAACTTCACAAACAATTTAAATTATTAAAACCCTAATGACTACTTCAAAAATTCAAATCAAATCACTCCTAATTATCATACTTCAATATGGGTTTAAATATTAAAATTTTGCAAACCAATTGATTCAATAATGTTTGATTGATTGAACTCATTAAATACCATTTGTTTATTTCCAAACTTCCAAACCAAACCCCATTTACCAAAAAAATCACATAACAAATTAATATCCAATTAATAATTTCAAATTGTTGAAAACTATTTTTTAAAACTACTTGTTGTTGTTGTGTTGCAAATTAATAAAATTTAGTTATCAAATAAACAACCCAAACCCTCTTTGAGAAACAAATTCAACTAACACCTTTTAATCAAATCAAACTTTCAAAAATTGTGAATCTAAGATTAACAATTGCTTTAATTTCTGTTTGTAACTTAATACAAATTTCCTAAAATAAATTTCCCCAAAACTCTCTTCTATCTCTCTCTCCTTATCCCTTACAAAAAAAAAATATGAGAAAAAAATAATAATAGAAGAGAGGGGTGAGCTGAGAGGCAGGCCAAGCCCACCTACAACCAGCCCACCCCTAAGCCCAGCAGCCCAGATGGTTAAGCCCCTTGCGCTCTCCCATCAGCTCCCGAGTTCGATCCCCCCCCAAGGCAGAAAAAGCCACCCTTTTTTCTGTTTTTTTCCTTTCTGCCAGAAATTTCAGAAAGCTAGATCTGAGCTATTACTTCTAAAATCGATATCAAATCAAATTTAGCTCCAATTTGAATGATTCAAAATCCTGTGGCTTCATAATTCTGTGCCCTTTATATTAATGCCAAGTTTGCAATATATTTCTGTAACAATTTTGGCACTAAATAATTAATTACTAAAAATTCAATAAAAATTGGAAACTTTGGAATTTAATAACTTTAGTTCTACTCATCCAAATTAAGCAAACTTGGTCTCTAAAAATTTGTCTTAACAAACTCTACACATTGGTATTTTATTTGGGCACAATTGAATTAATTTTGAACATGTTTTCCTCTGTTTACTAAAAAGGGCAGAATAAAACTATTTATGGAAAATGGCATAATAAATTCAATAATCACCCAAAAATTATGTTTGATAGCCCAAAATGTTCAATGAAACCTTTGCTACATGTTTTCAACCTTTTCAATGCAATTTGTTACTGTTTTGAATATTTTAAATTGTTGAAATATTTGAATTCTTGTTTAATTCACTTAAACTTGCAAAAATCATAACTTGTTCATAAAAATTCCAAATTCCACAAACTAAATATGTTTTCCAATCAACTTTTCATGTACTTTCCAAATATAATTTTTTTTGCTGTTTTGAATAATTTAAATTGCTGAAAACAACTGTTTCTTATTTAATGCATTTAAAATTGTCAAATTAATAACTAATTCATTTTAATTCCAATTTCAACAAATAAAATATGTTTTCCAATTAAAATTAAATGCTCTACTCAAATATAAAATTTGTTTACTGTTTTGAACAATTAAACTTGATGAAAACAACAAATGCTTGTGTGACACCTTTAAGTAACCAAAATTCCAAAACTTAATAAGTGAATTTCAAAATGGGTAAACCTTATTTCCAATTGGTTATATTTGTTGTTATTTTGTTGTTTTCCTAATCCATGCATCATGCTAATCCACTTTCACCTGTTGATTAGTTGTAAAACAATTATTTCAACCTTAATTCATGGGCTTTCCATATGTAATCCAAATTACATATGGGTCCATTTAATTATGTTATGTTATCACGTCAACTAGTTTATTTTGATGCATCTTTAAACTTGTCATGCATCCATATCTTAATCATGCTGGATCTTTTGCCGTAGTAGTAATTGTTGCATCCGGTGTTTGTTCGAGGTTCGTTGCTTCTTCGCGGATAGGACGTTGAGATGATGTGAGCAACGACAAGTTCTGCTACCTTGCGGGATCTCAGGCAAGTATACTCACTTGCTGCCATATGGCTGCCTTTCATCACTTGTTACCGACTCTTTCCGTTGTTCTTTTCTGCTAGCCTTAGTAGTAGTTGTTTCTGTTACGAACCCATCACATGAATCCCTTAACCTTGATATTGCCTCACCTCCACTCCTATCACCCCTTTGGTTGAGCCAGTGTCTTACTAGCATGCTTAGGTTGTTTTGCTCGAGTCTGTTACCCGTTACTTTCCGTTACTAGACTACTTTTATTGTTCTGGGGGCTCGATGTTAATCAATCAACCTGTTATTAATAATATGCTGATAAGGCACCGGCAGGAGGCCCTTTGTGGTTTTGAGGCCTGCTAGTGTCGACCCTAATAGGAAAAGGGTCTTGTCTACTGATCCATGATGAGCGTGCTCACCACATCCGGGTGGTAGTATGGGACCCCCCTCGACTTAGACCTGACCTGCAGCTTGTCCGAAGAGCCACACTTAGTTCGGGTGTTCAATTTGCTCCTTTGCATAATGGGTGGCGCCCCCATGGTTACTGGTTACTTATGATGATGATGCATATAGGCGAGGCCTGTGGTGCTGGGGTGTTGTGTCCTGCGGGAGTTTTGCACACCTGCGCTGAGTATTCGGCTGCGTGGCTGGGACCTTATAGCTCCGTGGCTCCGAGGATGGGTTGTAGAGATGGTTTGGGTCGTGTCAAGCCAACCTGAGTTTTAGTTGGTGGCTTGAGTGTGTACGGGTACTGGAGCACACCCCTGCAGGGATAAATCTTCTCGAGAAGCCGTGTTTTCCGCGGTTATGGATTACTTGGTGAAAGTACTGGCTAACAAGTACTCAGACAACTTACACCTAATGATAATAACTTGACTAGTAATAGTCTTATTGACACAACAACCTGATCCATTATTCATTAATCCAACTGTGTGAGTTATCCTCGGATTGCTTCTTTGGATAAGGGGCGAGATCCAGGATGGGTTTGTTTGGAGTTACTTTCAGTTGGTTACAATCCTCGATCTTATCTTCTTTCTGTTAGCCGGAAGTGGTAGTATCTCTCTGTAGTTGGTTAGTGCAGCCTGCTGTCGCTTATTTGCAATAACCCCTTCCTTTCCGTTGATCCTAAAGTATTTGTATCTTGTGATGACTGGCTACGCCGGTATCTTGTGAGTATGGGTTTATCCACTTGCCAGTACTTAACCGTACTGACCCACGAATCTCTTTCGTGGCTGCATATTCAACATTGCAGTCAACAGGTTTGAAGTCTGACGACGTTAGCTTGGGAATCCCTCCGGCTTGGCCTGGGCAGGGATTGGACGCTCTCGGTTATCTTCAGGACTCTTAGTCCAATTTGTATCTTGTCCGTAGACGGACGATGTGTTGTTTCTTCCGCTGTTATTTGGACCTTTGTATTGTATCAGTTGTATCCCTGGCTCGTTTGAGTCATCTTGTATCTATCTGTTTCTGTTGTAATTGTGGAATATTCGTGAACTATTGTAATGTTATCATAAATGGCAACCTGGAATCGGTTATTATGTGGATTTTGGCGGGAATGCTGAAATCTGCATAGTGCCCGATCCCGGGGCGTCACACGAGGTGATGGCCGCATCCGCGCAAAGTAAAATCTCGTCTCTGGAGGGTAAGATGAGCCTTCCTTTCCCTTCACTTAGGTTATGTTCCTTCTTCATGTTGCTAAACGGGTTGCCTCTTCCCGCTGAAGAGTATAAAGCCTTCCGTGAGCAGCACCAAGGGTGCCTCACCCCGGTCGAGGCGCAGTAGCAGATGCAGGCCCGAGAGGCCCAGCTGGAGAAGAGCCTGAACGCCGAGAAGGCTGAAGTTCACAAGCTCAAACTCGAGCTTGCTGATGCACTCAAGACTGCGCTTCAAGCCGGGAACGAGAAGACAGTAGCATTAAACCGGGCTGCCGCGGAGAAGCAGGAGTTCGAGAGGGATATTAGATCTCTGAGAGAGAGAAATCAATCTATCGAGGGCATGGTGAATGATTCACGCCGTCTCCAAGATAGGCATATCCGGCTCGTTGATGACTGGACGACCCGACTAGGGGCCCTTGTCCTGGAATTGAGCTGTGAGTTCCCACTTTTCTTCATTATATTCGTTTTTTTTGTCTTTCCAACTTCTTCTATTCAGTTTTCCTTCTTCCCGGTTCTCTCTTCTGACTCAAACCAGCATGCCCTTCACTAGATACCTTCCCGGACTTCAACACCGCTGCCGAGACCGCTGTGGAGAAAGCTAGGAGGGCGAGGGCAGCTTCCGGCCTCAATATGGATGAGTCCGCCACCATAGATGATCACATTGAAAACATCAAAACCCGGGTAATCTCCCTCAAGGTCCTGGGCGCCTCCATGGTTACCACTGCCATGAATCTGCATAAACTATCCTGGCCAGAGAAGCAGATTCCGGATACTATCAACGAGATGGCTGCTGATCTAAACCATGCCAAGGAGGAGCTGAAGAAATGGCGCGCCTCCGCAGCCCGGGCTAGTGCGGATGAGGCCCTACACTTTGTGCTTTCATGGTATGAAAATCTTGATCTTGAGAGGATTAGCACCCTCCGAAATGGCTCCAAGTGGACCGACCGAGATGAGTGCATCTTGCGCCGGAAAGAGGTTGCCTACGAGCTCACATCATATGCAGAAACACAGTTGTACATCGACTGCCTCCCGGAGCCGTATACCGATGTCGAAGAAGAAGAAGAGGACGAAGCTGAGGGCGAAGTTGATGCTGGTGAAGACGGCAGCATGGGTGACTAGAAGGAGGAGCCGGAATACGCTGGAGAAATGGAGACCGAGCAGCGCAACGCTGCGGAGGAATCCGCGATGGACGTGGACCCTGAAGTGATCGAGCCAAGGGCTGGCTCTGATGAAGTCCGGGAAGAGTTGCAGCCCGTCGCCCAGGATGGAGTTGTTACGACCGAGATGGTGATCGCCACTCCCGCTCCCGAGTTGGTCGCAACTGTTGCCGCAACCGAGAACATCGCCTCCGAGCCCGCTCCTCCACCCGGTGACTCTGCTGCCCAGGCCACCAATGTCGTATCTGAGCCTGCCTCCGCTACTCCAACCTCCACTATTCCAGAGCCTGCTTCCACAACTCCAGCTTCCGAGCACGTAGAGCCAACCAACACCGAGACGAACTCTACCACATCAACAATTGCCTAGACTCCTGCACTTTTACCCTTGAACTTTTATCAGATCCCCGGTATGCCGGGTGCAAATGTAACAAATACTTTATCGCTCTTTGCGCTACTCAGTTCTATTTAGTTCATTAGCAAGACTGGCTCAATGCCGAATTGCGTTAAAATGCAAGTCCCCGAGTTGCTTTTCTCATCCACTTAGTTCTTTTGTCTTTGCTCTTACCTGCCACTTGTGGCTTTTTGGTGGTCGAGTCACAAGATTTAAAAAATCAAATTTCCGATATTTAACCACCTTGAGGTTTGAATTCTAACGCTGCCCCACACTTGGCCGAAAGAAAACAGATAAGAAAAAACACCCTACTCGGTTGTTGTGCTCTTCTTACCTTAGCAGTTTTTTCATGTGTTTATTGACCTGTGGCTTGTTCTCTTGCTTTCCATGAAGCCGAGTTGCGGACAACATCAGATTTGAAGAGTTGCCCCTTAGGTTTAAACACACTACTAAACATACACATGAAATTTTGAGTATAAGAACCGAGTAGGCAAAGTAAATACAGTAAATGACACAGAGCAAGTTTGGCACGGGCAGTCCCCGAGTTTGAATTCGGAGTGCTGACTTGAATTTAACTCGGTTGAGGAGATACATACAATGTTTGCTCATGAATGAAAACGGCGGAGTAGAGCTACATTCCAGGGACGCTTGGATTCCTCTCCGGATTTATCCGCCCTGTTCTTCTGTGGTGCCTGTGCGTCGATGAGATAATAGGCATCATTGTGTAGAGCCTTGATCACAATGAAGGGCCCTTCCCATGGAGGGGATAGCTTGTGCATCCCGTCCGCGCGCTTCACGAGCCTCAGAACCATGTCTCCTTCTCGGAACACCCTTGGGCTTACTTTCCGGCTATGACATCTTCTCAGATTATGTTGATATACAGCTGAGCGGGACAGAGTTAACTCTCTTGCTTCCTCGAGCAGGTCCACATCATTATCTCGGGCTTCTCTAGCCTCTTTCTCAGTGTAGAGGGTTACTCTGGGTGAATCATGCTCAAGGTCAGTGGGCAACACGGCCTCAGCTCCATATACCAAGAAGCATGGTGTGTATCCGGTTGATCGGTTAGGGGTAGTCCTTAGACTACACAACACCGCCGACAACTCGTCTAGCCAACAAACATGGGTTCGCTGTAATGGCTCAATCAGCCTTGGCTTAATTCCGGATAGGACCATGCCATTAGCTCTTTCAACTTGTAAATTTGAGGCCGGATGCGCGGCTGACGCAACGTCTAGCCGGATTCGCTTCTCCTTGCAGAATCTGGCAAATGCTCCCTCAGCAAAGTTTGTTCCTTTATCCGTGATGATGCCATGAGGGTACCCGTATCCCAGAATGATGTCGTTCAGAAAGCTCACAGCTGTGTTTCCATCACACTTCCGGATAGGATTTACCTCAATACACTTGGTGAACTTATCAACCATGACCAAGATATGAGTCATGTTGCCTCTAGCTGGCTTGAAAGGACCCACCATATCTAAGCACCATACGGAAAATGGCCAAGTAATAGGGGTGGTCTTCAACTCGGATGCTGGTGTGTGTATCTTGCTTGCATACCTCTGGCACCCATTGTACTTTCTCACTAGATCTTCTGCTTGACGCAAGGCAGTGAGCCAAAAGAACCCATGCCGAAAAGCCTTGTTGGACGAGAGCCCGAGAAGAGGCATGGTGCCCGCATTCTCCAAGGTGTATTTCTCTGAGGATTTCTTCTCCTTCTTCTGGCTAAACACAACGTTGGACCACGCCAGTATGACTTCTCTTGTGCAGTTCCTTGTTGATGATGGTGTAGGCCTTGGATCTTCTCTGTATCTATTGGGCCGTGACCTCGTCACTTGGCCATGTGCCATCCATCAAGAAGGACAATATGGGCAGAACCCAGCTTGGCGTGGGCCGGACAGGGAATATAGGTTCATCCACCTCCATTGGATCAACCATCATTACTTGCTCAGAGTTGGAGACGAGTCCCCGAGTACTGAGAAATGATCCCCTCAATGAAGGCAACAGTCCCCGAGTTAGGAGGGGCAGTCCCCGGGTTGAAGACGGCAGTCCCCGGGTTCTCCTTTGCACTCTCCCAGTGAATTTCCATGGGAAAAGCCTCTGAACCTGGCAGAGATGGAATGAATATAGACTCCGAGTTGGGCGATGGCTTTGATTGACGGCTTCCTCAAATGCTCCAAGGCAATCCCAGGTGGGATGAACTGCCGAGAAGATCCCAACTTGGACAGAGTATCAACCGCATCATTTTCAGCTCGGTATATGTGATGAAATTCACACCCATCAAAGAATCCAGTCATGTTCTGAACCAGAAACCGGTAGGACGCCATGTTGGCATCCAAGGCATCCAAATTCCCCGAAACTTGTTGAACCACAAAGTCCGATTCGCCATATCATATAATCCGCCGGACTCCAATCTCCTTGGATACTCTCAGGCCATGTACCAGTGCTTCATACTCGGCTACATTATTGGATGCCGAGAAGTAGATCTGCAACACATATCTGAGTTGATCTCGCTTGGGTGATGTGAGCACCACGCCGGCACCGAGCCCTTCTTTCACCTTAGAGCCATCAAAATGCATCCTCCAGAAATTGGTTTCCGGCAAGGGAGGCTCATACTGCATCTCGGCCCAATCCACCAAGAAATCCACCAGGGTTTGAGAGTTGATTGGTTCTCTTCTCGCGTACAACGGGGTGTACGCGGCTAGCTCAATTGCCCATTTGGCTACCCGGCCGCTTGCGTTCTTGTTTCCCATGATCTCCGAGATGGGAGCAGTGCTCACCACCGTGATGGGATGCTCCTGGAAATAGTGCTTGAGCTTCTTGGCACCCAGGTAGACGCCGTATGTCATCTTCTGGTAGTGTGGATAATTTTGCTTGGAGCTGGATAGCACCTCACTGAGATAATACACCGGCCGCTGCACGGTTTTTCCTTCCTCTTCTCTTTCTACTGTCACCACCACACTCACTACCCGGTTGGTAGCGGCAATATAAAGTAGCATTGGCTCCTTGTGCAGAGGGCTTGCCAGGATGGGAGCGCTACCCAACATAGTCTTGAGTTCCTTGAAGGCCACATCAGCTTGTGGTGTCCAGACAAACTTGTCACTTTTCTTCATTAGCTGATAAAGAGGCAAGGCCTTCTCACCCATTCTTCCCAGGAAGCGGCTAAGGGACGCCAGGCACCCGGTAAACTTCTGCACATCCTTCAATGGTCTCGGCAAAGACATGCTCTCTATAGCTTTTATCTTGGAAGGATTGGCCTTAATGCCCCGACTTGATACCAAGAAGCCGAGTAGCTTGCCAGCCGGGACGCCAAATGTGCACTTGGTTGGGTTTAGTTTCATCTGGTACTTCCGCAAGCTTGCGAAAGTTTCCTTGATATCGCTCAGCAGAGTGTGTTTTTCTTTTGTTTTGATGACAATGTCATCTACATACACCTGCACATTCTTGCCTATCTGGTCATGCAAACATTTTTTGCATGCACCTCTGATAAGTGGCCCCAGCATTTCTCAAGCCGAAACACATGACACGATAGCAATAAGCCCCGTACGGGGTAATGAAAGCAGTCTTTATTTGATCGGCCGGGTTAAGAGGAATCT